>PVIC010010322.1:0-43674 GCA_004025085.1 Thryonomys swinderianus | reverse complement strand
TTTTTTTTTTTTTTTTGAGACAGGGTCTCGCTTCGTAGTTCAGGCTAGCTCTGAGCTCACTATGTAGCCCAGGCAAGCCTGGAACTCAGCAATCCTCCTGTCTCTGCCTCCTGAGTGCTGGGATTACAGGCGTGAGCCACCACGCCCCGGCACTGTGGTATGTGGTGCTGATTGCTGGTTGATTGCTGGTGGGCGTGAGTCTCCATGCCCAGCATTGTATGTGGTTACTGGGGATCGAACTCAAGACCTTGCGCTTTCAAGGCAGGCGCCGGAACCACTGAGCTAACCCTCCAGCCCTGCTTGTTTAATATTAATACCTGTCGCAGGCCATAAGTTTTGTCCACTCTTTTTGTTAATCTAATCAGTTAAGAATTTTTCCTTAGAATTCAACTTATTTTCTAAAGATGTCTCTCATTGCTAAGTGTGGTAGAAGAGGAGAAAACAGTACTGGGTGTAGCTTTTCATTTTAACTTCTGAGTTTGGGTGGTGCAAATAAGAACTGGATAAGATTTGGCTGATAAGATAGGTGTTTATTAGAACCTGCAGGTGGACCTTGAGTACACAACCACATTTGTTGTTTTTTGTTCATGCCTTCCCCTCTTCCTGCTTTAATCCTTAAGAGGAAAACTTCTGATAAAAATGTGTTAAATTATTCATCCTTAATATTTAAGCCTAATTTTGCATATCTGAGCTAAGTTTTCTGGTTGACAGATTGCTTTTGTTGTTCAAAAGTTTTTTTGTTTTTTTTTTTTTGAGACAGGGTCTCGCTTTGCAGTTCAGGCTGGTCCTGAGCTCACTATGTAGCCCAGGCAAGCCTCAAACTCAGCAATCCTCCTGTCTCTGCCTCCCAAGTGCTGGGATTACAGGCGTGAGCCACCATGCCTGGCTTGTTCAAAAGTTTTTTAAGGAAATATTTCTTAAATTGTTTTATAGATGATACTCAGTTTGCTTTACAACTATGGGTGTAGTAACGAAATTTTGTGATTTTGGTATGGTTTGTACTATGGACATAGAATGGAATTTCCCCATATGTGGTGTGGCAAATATACATGGAAATAGGAAGAATTGGGTAGCACACCTTGTTGTGAAGATGTGAATCTTTTCAATTAGCATGATTCTTGAAGCTACTTCAAGATGGATGGGCATAATGTATGGGCTGTGTTTTTATACAGAATCCTTCTTTACTGTTCTTTCCCCTGTCTTTAAAAGCTAAAAGGGTCATCAGTAAATTTTACAAAATAAATAGTTGCAGATAGTTAGAAAAAAGCCCAGAGTTGGAGACTTTGCTGTTTGTCCCATTTAGCAGGATTAGTTCATCTAACTATATATATATATTTTATGTCACAGACTGTATCTGAGAAGTTCTTTAAATGCTTAGTATATTTTCATGTATACCTCAACACTTCATATGTTTGAAAATGGTATTTAACCAAATGGTAGCCTTTTCCATTTAAAACTGTATTGTCACATACTTGGAGACTTGGAGTTTCAATTTTATACACTTTATTAACTGATATAGATGGATCTTTTTGTTGTTGTTTAGAAAATAACATCAATATCTTTGTGAAAATAAAATTATTAGTTATAGGTAATAATAATACATTTGTGGAGCTCTTGTGCTAGCCAAGCACTTTGCTAGCTTAACCTATATAATGTCTCTAATCCTTATCAGCAGTCCTAAGAAATAAGACCTATTTCTTCATTATTTCTGTTTTATAGAAAGAAAAGTGAAGCTTAGGAAGTTTATGAGATAATCAGGCTCTTTAGCCGTAGGAAATTGACAAAGACTGGTTTTGAACAGTACAAGTTACATTTGTAAAGCACAGTCACATTCAGGAGTTAGATTAATGAATGAAGTTTTTAGATTCATAAATTATTTCCTGTGAGTCTTAAGTTTACTTAACATGTTTCCCCAGTTGTACTGGTGGTACATGTGTGACTGTCCATCAGGCAGAATGTACCTTCTGATGGGACTGTTTCATGCTGCCCTATGGGACAATCATGCATGTACCACCAGTACTGGGGATACTTGGCAGCCAGACATAAATTACAACCCCATTGTCAATGTGTTAAACGTTCTGTGCTTCAGTGACCTCACTGATAAAATGAAGATATTTTTTATTTAATAGGTTTGTTTAGAGGATAAGATGAAAAATATTGGTAAAACACTAGCACAGTGCCTGTTGTGTTACAATAAACATTAAATCTTATTACTAAAGTGACTCATATAGCATACTCATATACGGAGTTTTATTACCTACTAAAATTTAGATGGAAATTTGCATTAGAACAGATGCCATACATGAGATTTTTAATTGCCAATTTTGTACTTAATTGGGATTGACAACCAACTGTATTTGTTAGCAATTTCTCTTCTAGTGATTGTCATTCTTCCAGATTTTTCATGAAAAGGCATTAGAGAATTTTAAACATATTCATTTTAAGCTAGGATTTGTTTTTATGGTTCTTCCTTAGAAAACTCCATTTCAAAATTCTCAGTCTGCCCTATCACAAATATTTTTGACCATGCAAAAATTAATTGACATGGAGCAAATACTAATTGAATAATATTGTTGGAATATTTTTATGCAATTAAAATAGATCCAGCAGTATTTGAAAGAAAGCATTAAATTGTGGGGTTTATTTCTTTGTTGAATGTGTCATGGGGAGATAAAATAGAAATGGCACTTATCATGATAGTCATTGGTGGCCATATTCCAAATTTCTGCTGAAGTCTTACTACAGTTAAATTATCTGTTGGAAGCATTTACCCACACACTTAACCAGTCTATCTTTCTTTCTTTCTTTTTGTTGGTACTGGGTATCAAACTCAGAACCTTGCACTCGAGAGACAGGTACAGCACCACTGAGCTAAATCCCCACCCCTGATCAGTCTTTCTTGATCTCTTTTTTTTTTTAAACAGGTGATGATTTTAGAGCTAGTATTCAGAAACTAGAGAAATATTCTCTATCCTCCATTGCCTAAGAAACCTTTGCCTAGGTTTATCCCTTTATATTTGAAATTTAGATCTAATGCTGGCATTTCTACACCTGGATTGTGTGGCTTAGTGGGTTTTGATGCTAAAATGCTTGTATCAGGTATCTGAGGCATATTCCCGCCATATAAAACAGTATAATGTTTAAGTAATAGAATGAAGTAGTTAAAAAAAGCAAACCAAAATTTAAAAATCAAGCCCACTTTGGCTGATCAATAAATTGGATTCTGTCCCATGGTTGTCTGCTCTCTTTACTGTGGTAACACTTACAGGACAAGGCCATGTAATGACATTATGTTAGAGGAGAAACTATATCAGAAGGAACCTGAAGTCGATATAGTTTTCATTACAGTGTGGGTTTTGAGTATTGGACTTTGATCCTTTCCATCTGTGGATTATATTGAAAATGCTCTGAGAAATAGAACTGTATCTTCTAGTTAGACCTTCTCAGCTGTACAAGTATGTATTTAAAACAGTTCAGAAACTCTTGTTCTGTAAGTTGGTTCTGTGGCAGACCTGAAAATACCTGCTAGTTTTGACTGGTAGCTTTTATTTTGGGTGCAAAGAAATAAGGAGTATTTCTAAGCAAAAGAGTAAAATACTATGAACACAGCCTGGGCATATGGCTGAATTACATGAAAAAAAAAGATTTTTAGGGAAAGTATTTTTAGGTAGTTTTAATTTTTGACTTAGGCATCATTAGAGAAGAAGGTACAAACTTCTGTAGGTATACTGATTTCCCTGGAATGCAACCCCTTTGATTTGTAGATATTTGAGAATTTCTGAGCATTCTCTTTTCCTTTGTAGATCAGCTTGAGAGAAGAAGGTATGCTAATGAGGATCCTAAAGTTTAAAGATACATTTAGTAAAATGTATAATTTTCAAGACTTAGATCATCAGTTTATACTTTCCAAAAAATACCTTTATAATTTTCCATAGTTGTCCTTTCTTTGCCTAACAATCTTGACTATTAAGTGTGTGATTCTCAGAGAGCCATTTCACGTATTTGCCACAAAATTCTAATACACTGTGTACATGTAAGAGCAAGAAACTTAACGGAGATGGTTGTGTTTCCTGTAATTGTCCTGAATGTCCTTTTAATGTTTTTTTGTTTGTTTGTTTGTTTGTTTTTTGAGACAGGGTCTCACTTTGTA
Organism: Thryonomys swinderianus; assembly: GCA_004025085.1. Lineage (NCBI taxonomy): Eukaryota > Metazoa > Chordata > Mammalia > Rodentia > Thryonomyidae > Thryonomys > Thryonomys swinderianus. The sequence continues at coordinate 39,524 of PVIC010010322.1, read as the reverse complement.
GTTCCGGCTGGCCCTGAGCTCACTGTGTAGCCCAGGCAAGCCTCCAACTCAGCAATCCTCCTGCCTCTGCCTCTGCCTCCTGAGTGCTGGGATTACAGGCATGAGCCACCACGCCCGGCACTGTGGTATGTGGTATTGATTGCTGGTGGGCGTGAGTCACCATGCCCAGCAATGTATGTGGTTACCGGATTGAACTCAGGGCCTTGAGCTTATGAGGCAGGCGCTGGAACCACTGAGTTAAATCTCTGGCCCTGTCCTTTTAGTCTGGGAATGCACAATTGATATGGATTGTTAATTTTATTTATTTATTTATTTATTTATTTATTTATTTATTTATTTATTTATTTATTTTTGAGACAGGGTCTTGCTTTGTAGTTCAGGCTGGCCCTGAGCTCACTATGTAGCCCAGGCAAGCCTGGAACTCAGCAATCCTCCTGTCTCTGCCTCCTGAGTGCTGGGATTAGAGGCCTGAGCCACCACGCCCGGCTGGATTGTTAATTTTTAAAGTTTAGATACTTTGAAGGCCTTTCCTTTTAAAAGTTAATTAGGACTCAATATCATGGTGTCCAAACCACAGATGCCACAAAATGGAAGTAAAACCCACAGTGCTTGGTTTGCCAGCCACCACCAGCTTGTCTTGTCATGTAATTGCTGGTGTGTAAACCCATGTGCACCCAAACATACAAATACCATGTTATAGTTGTTTTGGGGGGAGAGAAATTGCAAGCACAGGATTTTACTTGGTCTGTTGCTAGTAAAGGAAAGTTTGTTAGAAGGCTGTGTGTGAGTGATAGAAATAGCCAAGCTTTATGGAATAAATGTACAATTTGCCTTCACCATGATTTTAACTAGACACATGTATGAAAACTAGGAAAAATCAGTACAACTCTGAATGGGTGTTGTTCTTTTAGCAGAAGTATTGCTTTGAGAATGCTTTTATTTTAAAGAAAAAAATTACCTCAGTATGATTGTAGCTTCCTCTACTGCTGTCTTCTATGTCTTTTAGCTACTTTCTTCCTGTAGTTGGAGTTCAGATTCTTACAGGGCATATCTGATCATTCAATTAGATACATTGGGACAAATCTCCCATGCCAGGCCTCTCCATCGGTTGCCAGCCAGTCTACAGATTAGCTGCACTTAGGACAGGTGCTAGTGCCATAAAATATGGCCCTGAGCCCATAGGAGAATCTTTGGGTGAGAATCATTTAAAGATGACAGTGCCAGAATATAGTAAGCTCTCTTAATACTGTATATGTGCTTTGTTTTTTCCTTTTTAAAGATGACAGAGTTAAAAGACAGCCTGTGGTCTTAGACTGTCGTGTTGCAGCATCAACACTCCTTGTAAGGAAGAAATGTGGGAAATAGATCTTGCATCAGTGTCTGTGATTCCTTTTTTGAACTGCTGGGTACCATTTCTATCTTTGGCTTTGTAGATGCATAGGCAGCCTAAAATTTTCAATGAGAAAGAGCCATTTCATTTCTTATAGCAGCATATTAGGACATTCTCTCACTTGCTGCTGTTCTTCAGACATCCACAATCCTGCTGCACAGTTCTTGTTTGTGATTTAATACATAAACTATTGTTATTGTTTTCTACTTGCATTTTTGACATTAGAACTTATTCTGGAAGAGCTGCTTATGTCCTGTCATTCATTTCTTCAACAGTCACTATCAAGCATTCATTCTGTACCTGGCATTTTGTTCCTTTGAAGGAAAATAAGCATACAGTGGTTAAAGAGTGAGTTTTCAAGAGTCATGCAGACCTGAGTTGAAGTCTTGATTGCTGATAGGCAGTGTAGTTTGGGAAACTGTGCTAACTAGTGTCTTTGATACTACAGTGGTCAGTGCCTTTTTAAGCTTCAATTTTTTGTCTATAAAGTGATAGAAATTATAAGTAGGTTTATTAAGGGAATATGCATTACTAACAAAACACCTCATTCAACTAAGAAGGTTTATTAAGGGAACATGTATTACTAACAAAACACCTCGTTCAACTAAGAGCATATCAAATATTATTGTTGTACTGTACAGTAAAATTGATATCAGTTTGCTCCTAAAATATTTTCTGGTACTTAGTTTCTGGCTATCTTGCTTTGGCATTTGATATTTGTTGCCTTTTTGTTGGCATTAACGCCACTATTTAACGAAAAGTCAGATGTAGCATCTATGATGAAACAAGATACATAGCAGTTCAGTAAGTTAGAACATATTGTCTGAGCCTTTAGTATATGCCGGGAGTTTGACCCATAGGCAAAGCTGTTAATTGTTCAGTAATTTACTGATCTTTTTGTTATTTCAGTTTCTCATGATTTGTATCTTACTGATGATGTCTTTTGGGTATTGAAACTCAGGGTGTCTCTGTCTCTGTGTCTCTGTCTGTCTCTCTGTCGCAGCAAACAGGCTGTGGGTACATGAGTTTATTTTGAGTTTACAAGCAAGAATTATGTGTTGCCTTTGTGTATGTACAGTGCTTTGCATTGTCCTTTCACGTAAGTGCTATGATGATATTGAAAGAAAAAAGGAAAGAAGGAATAGTATATCAGTTCTGTTAGGCTTATCAGTAGTAGTCCTCAGTCTGTCTTTGCTTTTACCTGTTTTGTTCGTACTTGACCTTCTGAAATATAGAGCTTCTCTGCCTGTGAGTTTTTCATTTCTGTTTATCATAGCCTCTATTGCCTGCTTTTTTGTGTGAGCTTTCTGCTTCTGCCATTGTTGTAAAGCTGGCAAGTTCAAACTCACAGCAGTGCTTTATTGGCTGTTTTAATCCATGATTAATTGCACACTATGTAGGTATGCATTTAATGATTTTTGGATAATACTTTTTAAGGTATACTTTGTTTAATTCATGCCTATTGAATTCTATGAAACGCAGCTCTTTTATCTCAGTAAACCAAACTTTGTCTTCCCTTTTAAACCTGTTTCTCCCTTGTGTGTCCCTTTAGTTCTCACCCTACCCTTTCAGTTATTTATGTTAATTAAAATCCTGGCAAATACCATGACTTCTTTCCCTTAAACTCTCTTTAATCCGTGATCATTGCCTGTCTGTCTTGCCTCTGAAAGTTTTTCATATGTGGTTCTTGCCATTTTTACCTCTAGTAGTTTAGTGTGGAGTCTAATCTCTTACCCTCACTATTATAGTTTCCTGGTTAGTTACTACCTCTATAGATTCTAAACTGTGTTCCATGCTACTGCCAGAACCCTTTCCAAAGCACAGATCTGTTTTTAGCATATGTTTGCTGGACTAATTTACTTATTCTTCATTTCCTGTCTTCCTTGCACTTCTGTTTCATCTACCATTCCTATTATCTTATATAGTTTGTAATTATGCTTATACTGTATTTGTGGCATTGATTTGTTAAATATCTTTTCTCACACTGAAGAGATTTATGTAAGGGACCAGGGAGTTAGGCAGACCCTGTGCCAATCCTTGGGACATAGTATTATTTAAAACTATTTATTGGCTAACTAGATGGGTGATAGCAATACAGGAAAATACAAAGAAGATAGCAAAGACAGGGAAGTTGCAGGGTCATAAAACTCCTACATTCTCACAACCTTGGTTTGTAGTTACACCCTTGTAAAATAATGGCCTTTTTCTTTTTGCCTTTTGAAGTGTGTCCCCTAAGGATGAGAATCAAATGGGAATCAACACTCAGGTTACTCCCCCCCCACACACACACTTTAGTGAAGGATCTACGGTACTTTTCTAACGGGGAACTAGGTTTGATCATGAGTCAAGGCATTTTTATTGTCCCACTCATCTTACAGAGGCAGCTTGCATTTCCGTGGAAATTTCAAATCGAATAATAGATTGCTATATTGTTTTCCTATGTATTCTGTGCATTTTCTCTAGAAAACTTGGGAAAAGTGGCTCTTAATTTTTTTAGGCATGGAGTAATTATATCTCTGTGGAACTTGTATATTCCATTAGGTTAGAGGCTTCAAAGAAAGCATTCTCTAGATAGCTTTCTGTTTACTTATTAGCAGCTTAGGAGATAGTCTTTTAAATTGATATTTAAGTTGACTGCAGCTTCTCTAGGTTTTGAGCCTTAAAAACAAAACTTAAGTGAGAACCTTTGCAAAAGGTACAGCATCCTTCCTTCATAAACCAAACTTGTTTATCCAGATTCATTAAGAATCTAAATGAAATGTGTTTGAGTCACCTTGAGTAGGAAAATGGATGCAGCTTGAGACCATAGTGTTAAATGAGATGAGTCAGACACACAAGTTGAGATATCAGTTTCACCTATATAGAAACCCAAATTATAAACAGAGCAAAATGAAAGATAAATAGAAAATAGGAAGGGGGCAAGAGATAGAGAGGGGAAGAGGAAGGGGAGAGTAAGAGGATGAAAAAGGAATTAAGATGTACTATATGCATACAGCTGTTCCACACAAGGACTGTAAACAAACTAATAACAAAAAAGGTTAAATTTGGAGCATATGGACTGCATAAGTGCTTATGAATGCATGAATTTATTTTGTTGGTTAAATTTAATTGATCATTTAAATTTATCTTCTCTTTAATCCATTTATTCATCCACTTACACTTGAACAACTACTTTATGCTAAGAATTTTAGCAATCCTTTAGGATTTTAAAAAAAGATAAGAATTTTAACACTGTCAAGAAATGTTAGAATTTAGACTTTTCCTGTCTTTCATCTGAGATATACATTCAGCTATCTATTGGATATTTTCTTGTGTTTCTTAGTCACAATATCAAAAACTGAATTTATCTTTTCTTTAAATATAGCTTTCCTTTTATATTCTCTTTCTTATAAAGCTGTTTGACCTTATTATTCACCCTAAAAATAGAAGAGTTATCCTTGGCTTCTTTGCACCTACAAAACACATTTCATTCCCTTAACCTTGTACTGCTCCTTCCTTAGGATCTTTTGAGTTTTCCCAGTTTCTTTCTGAGCCCAGCTCTTATTTCATTTAAATCATCTTTGTCTCCTACCTGTATGAGCACTAAGGTAATAGCTTTCTAAGTGATTCTGCCTCCACTTTGTCCCTTCTTGATTCATTACCCTATCCTGAAGCCACAGTGATTTTTCTAAATTACAGGTTATCTTTTTATCTGAAATGTTTGCGGCCAGCAATGTTTCAGATTTTGAATTTTTTTTATATTGGAACATTCTCAATCCAAGTATAAACATGAAGTTTACCAGTGTTTTTTATATATAAATATATAGATTTATATATAAATATGTATTCTATATTAATATATATTAATAATATATATATTCTACACATAACCTGAAAGTAATTTTATATAGTACTTTTAGTGTGCCTGAGTTTTGACTTTGATCTGTCACATGAAATCAGAAGTGGCATTTTCTACTGGTGTCAGTCCTGTCAGCTTTCAAAACATTTTGGATTTTGGCATATCTGATTTTGGATTTTTGAGTTAGGTATGTTTAGCATGTATTTTATACCAATTACCCAATTGTTTTGATGAGTTAAGCAGTATTATCTGACTAAATAAACTAGAGAATCTGAACTTTTAATATATAGAGATTGTATAGGACCTAATTAAGATGCAAATCCTAACTCAGTAGGTCTGGGATGAGCCCTGAGATTTTCTGGTTTCAGCACACTCTTATGGGATTTCCATGCTGCTGACCTATAATCCATATTTGAACATTAAAGACCAACCCCTATATTTTAAAGATTGCCTTTTAAAAAAATGTGGTATGCTTTACTTAATTCTTTTTATTTTAGAATAGTTTCGGATATTATCTTTCATTAAAGTTTCAACAACACAAATGGGATGAGCCCTTGTCCTTTTTTTCTCATCACCATCAAATGTATGGTAAGCATGGATCTGAAAATAATTTCTCATTTCTGACCTTCTTGTCAGGTAGGATCCTTTGAGATCAAATAAAAACCTCTATAGATAGAGCAGGTTGCCAATTCAGAGACCCTGTTGGCATTTTAAAAAATAAACACAGCTTGACCCTTGGAAGATTGTATGTACTTTATTTTCAGTATGATACTTTTTGAGGTAGATGTGTTTGGTGTTAACTGACCATTTTTTTTTGATAAGCATTATTTTAAAAATGTTTATTTTTTAAAAATATAAATCACTTTCATGTCCTCTTCATGTGACTTGTAGTTTTGTGTGTTCACTGTAGAGATATAGAGATGGAAAGTAAGCCAAATGTTACTGAGGTTAACTACTGGAACCTGGAAGAGTCTGGGGCTATGATATGTGACAGGAACTGCTGTGTGACCACAGTTAATTTGGGGGCCATGGGTGGTGGCATCCAGATTTGTTTACCTGTTACTGATGCATAGCTAGGGTCTTAGGCATGCAGGCAAACGGGTACTTGTTAAGGCAAATTAACCAGATTCCTTTTTAGCCTCTTGAGTGATGTAAGCCTTTGTATTATCTTTTTTTTTTTTTTTTTTTTTTTGCTTTTTGAGACAGGGTCTCGCTTTGTAGTTCAGGCTGGCCCTGAGCTCACTATGGAGCCCAGGCAAGCCGCCGCGAACTCAGCAATCTTCCTGTCTCTGCCTCCCGAGTGCTGGGATTACAGGCGTGAGCCACCACCAGCATTGTGGTATGCGGTTACCGGGGATCGAACTCAGGTCCTTGCGCTTGCGAGGCAGGCGCCGGAACCACTGAGCTAACCCTCCGGCCCCCCCTTTGTATTATCTTAATTAAAGAGTTTGCTACTTGTAGGACTAGTTATGTTCGAATGAGGTATTTGTTTGGTTTTTAAAGTCTGAAAATTTCAGTTTAAACTTTATTGAATAGAAGGTTAAATTCTTTAAAATATCAGGAAAGATAATTAATAGGTCACTTTTTTGGTAAAGCTTATTTAGGTATCAGAAGTCCAAGAATTTTACAAGTAGTCTTAAGGTTTTGCTGTCTTAGCTGACTGCTTCATTAAACACACTGAGTTTTAGCTTTGGGCCAGGCAGAATTCAGTGCTTGTACTATAGAGATAAGCTACAGTTCTTTCTCTCGGGTATGTTGGGAGAGGAATACATTATAAGGCAACAGATGAGTATTAAGGCACTTTGAGGGTTTTGAAAAGCCTTTTCCATGATTCCTAGACTCATACTTGAGTTTTGAGAAAAATAGAGTTTCTAGGGAGGTAGAAACACAAAAACATGAAACTACATACAGATTAAGGGAAGGACTATGAGACAAGGCAATAGTCATCTTATGCATCAAGTAACTAGTTTGAACTATATTTTCAAAATTAAGGGTAACTTGTAGGATTTTTTAAGCAAGGATATTTCATGGCACTGAGACTAAATTGGAGTGAGACACAGAAGTAAGATTTTTGGAGGGAAATCACTTAGGAACCACTGTTAAACCCTAGAGTGAAAGGCTTCAATTCAGTTAATGGCCATGAGGCTATAAATATATTTTAAATTAGAATTTAATCTCTATGCCTCGGATCAAGGAATGAACTATGTTCTAACATAGCCAACAAAGCTGGGGGAAGCCATCTGAGTAACAAGATCTTTACAGAATCAGAAATAATCCATGAGATAAGACTATTCATAGCCAGAGTCTAAGGGGGGAAAAGATGCTATAAAGGTTTAACAGCTGATTGAATTATATTAATTTTACTTTGTAAAGCTGTACATTTTCACCTGGTAAATTCTTGACAATAAGAGGTAGGTCTTGTGTCATGTATGTTCTTCTGGTCCTACATGGTTCTTCTTTTTTTACCTCTTCTGAAGAATATGCCATACTGATCTTGCCATGCAGACAACACAAGAATTTAAATGGAAAGTTTTGTCCCATTAAGACAGAAGTGAAGCACCCTGTTCACTCCCCTACCCTGCTCCATTTCTCCTGTGGTCCTTAGGAATATATATGGGGTGACTTTTGAGTATTTAGTCCTGCTTGAATACTGAGAATGCTGATGTACTATAGAATATTTAAGTCCATATACCTTTTGAGCTATCCAGATTGTTTTAATTAAAAATCTGCCTTAGGGAGAAAAATTCTTAGACTGAGAATGTGTGAAGTTTCAGTTGAGTAAATTTTATGGGTGAGTTATGAGCCCTGAAAAGTCAATAATAGACATACTGATAGACTTTAATTGGTAGAAAATAGCTATAATAAAACAACTTTTTGTTATTCCTGTATGATCTATAGTAAAAAGATGTGGGGGTGCAGCTTTCCATTCTAATGCTTTGAAAATACTTTGTTTTGATGTTTGAACTTCAATTGATAGTAGGTATTAGCAAAAAAAAAACCATCACATAACAAAAAACACAATGCTGTAGTACAGAGGTATGTTATTTATAGGCCTTTATGAGTACCTGTTTCACTATTTTTTAATTAAATACTGATTTTTCGCTCAGGCCTTTATATACCAGTTTGTTTATTCAGTAACTCACTTAATACACTATTGATAAAGATAATTGTATGTAGAAGTATTTGAAGTACTGTAATGAAAGTGAACAGTAGAATTGAATTTCGGGATACATGCTTTCTGCATTGAGGTCCATTTGTGTAATGGCCTTGATATTTGTTATTTACTTTCAAGATAAATTTTCTTTAATAATTTCTCAATGTTTTATCAGTGTGTTACCAGCAACAGCACACACCTATGTGATAATGACTTTCTTGAATTTATATTGTATATTTTACTGGAAGTTAAGTGGATATATTTTATTCTCTTAGATTTATCAGAGAGAAGATTTTGTTTTGATATTTTTCATGTAATAAGCCCCATAGCATTCTATTTCATTTGTCAGGTCCAATCCGTAAAAACAATGGAAAAGTAAAACAGGTACCTCTTGAGTTCCTGGTTTTCTGATTTTTGGGGTTGGAGCTGACTCTTTAATCTGAAGATTGTGACAAGAAATAATATTACGTGCCTGCAAGAAAATACAGGAGGAGGTTGCCAAGCAGCCTGTGATTTTCTCATGCCTTGGGGTCCTGCACTAAAAAGTTGGATTTAGATGCCTGTTTTTCTTACACTTGAGCGTAGTTAGCCAGTTTTGATACAGTAGTAGCATGTCATTGTTCCTGTATAGTAATCTATACAGAAAATTTGGAAACCCAATATATAAAAATAATTTCTAACATTAGAACTGAAGTATGACAAAAATTTATACTACCTACTATTACTAGTACTGGAACTATTACCATCCTACTAGAACTGCTTCCCTTGTGGGTTTCTTCACATTGTCCATGTAGTCACTATCCCTGTGCTTATTCCACAGACACTAAAGTCCTGTTCATCTGTGAATTGGTTCTTTACAGTTTCAACCCATGGAAACCTCTTCCTCTGATAATTTGCACCTTCTTCCTTACCTTTTAAAAAATTTTATGTTCCCCCTTTGTGTTATTGCATTATTATTAATTGCAAAGTTCCGGGAGATCCAAGACTAGTAGTTTTACCTTGCAACATGTAAGTTATGAATGAATAGACGACCAAGCCTGTCCCCATTCTCTTTGTCCTATAAAGTGTCAGTAAATTTTGGTTTCCAGGGTCTTCTCCATATGTTAGTTTCCATGGTCTAAGCCTTCTATGCATCTACTCTTGCTTCTGTTTAGAAGAAAAATAGATGATTTTAGGAAACTCAGGAAAATTCTGTGAGAACAAAGTAATGATTTTCCAGCTCTTTTCCTATCTCAGGACTTATTATTATTATTATTATTATTATTATTATTATCATCATCATTTTGAGACAGGGTCTTGCTTTGTAGTTCAGGCTGGCCCTGAGTTCACTGTATAGCTCAGGCAAGCCTTGAACTCAGCAATCCTCCTGCCTCTGCCCCCTAAGTGCTGGGATTACAGGCATGAGCCACCACACCCAGCATTGTGATATGTAGTACTGATTGCTGGTGGGCATGGGTCACCATGCCCAGTATTGTTGTATGTGGTTACCTGGATTGAACCAGGGACCTTGCTCTTGCTAGGCAGGCGCAGGAACCACTGAGCTAAATCTCTGGCTCTCAGGAGCCATTTTTGTTTGTTTTTTTGAGACAGGGTCTTGCTTTGTAGTTCAGGCTGGCCCTGAGCTCACTGTGTAGCCCAGGCAAGCCTCAAACTTAGCAATCCTCCTGTCTCTGCCTCCCAAGTGCTGGGATTACAGACGTGAGCCACCACACCTGGGTCAGGACCCATTCTTTAACACCACAGAAATGTATACTTTATGCTCCTTATACTTTATACTTTAATCTTTATACTCCTTTTAATATATATTCTTTTTTTTTTTTTTTTTGCTTTTTGAGACAGGGTCTCGCTTTATATGTTCAGGCTGGCCCTGAGCTCACTATGTTGCCCAGGCAAGCTGCTGCGAACTCAGCCATCCTCCTGTCTCTGCCTCCCGAGCGCTGGGATTACAGGCGTGAGCCACCACGTCTGACATTGTGGTATGCGGTGTTGATTGTTGGTGGGCGTGTCTCCACGCCCAGCAGTATATGTGGTTACCGGGGATCGAACTCAGGTCCTTGAGCTTGCGAGGCAGGCGCCAGAACCACTGAGCTAACCCTCCGGCCCTAATATATATTCTTTTATCAGGATGTTTGGAGACATAGCCAAATTTTTACTTAATACAGAATAAAAAGAAAAACATTGTTGGGCCAGAGGGTTGGCTCAGTGGTTCTGGCACCTGCCTCGCAAGCGCAAGGTCCTGAGTTCGATCCCCGGAAACCGCATACAGTGCTGGGCGTGGAGACTCACGCCCACCAGCAATCAATACCACATACCACAGTGCCGGGTGTGGTAGCTCACACCTGTAATCCCAGCACTTGAGGAGCAGGCAGAAGCAGGAGGATTGCTGAGTTCCAGGCTTGCCTGGACTACATAGTGAGCTCAGAGCCAGCCTGAACTACAAAGTGATACCCTGTCTCAAAAAAAAAAAAAAAAGAAAAAAAGAAAAAGAAAAACATTGTTAAGCTGGCACACCTGAATTTTCTTCAAAGACTCTTGCTTACATTGCTGTTTTTAGAGCCTGATGGGAACTGCACAGGCAGAAGTGTAAATGATTATAATATATGAATCCCTGTAAAGTAGGGCTTACAGTTAATTTTGCCACCTAGAATTTTGTGTACCTTCTTTTTGAGCTATAATTTTATATAGATGCAAACCCAGATATATAACTTCATTTTAGACAGAAAATTGAGATGAGTGATAGCACTAGGTCACATCATAGGTAATGAAGTCAAATAGAAAATAGCTTTTCGTTAAAGATTAATAGATAAGGGCCAGAGATTTAGCTCTGTGGTTCGGATGACGCTTGCCTCGAAAGCGCAAGGGCCCCCCCCCCAGTTTGATCATGGTGACCCACATACAATGCTGGGCGTGGTGACAAACGCCCACCAGCAATCAATACCACCACATAGCACAGTGCTGGGCGTGGTGGCTCATGCCTTTCATCCCAGCACTCGGGAGGCAAAGACAGGTGGATTGCTGAGTTCCAGGCTTGCCTGGGCTACATAGTGAGCTCAGGGCCAGCCTGAACTACAAAGCGAGACCCTGTCTCAAAAACAAAACAACAACAAAAAAGATTAATAGATAATAGCATATATATCTGAAAACAAAACAATATAAAGAGGTGTACTGTAAAAGGTAAGTTTTCTTCTTACCCTATCTTTTAAGTCTCCATTTGGTTCCCCAGAGGCAAGCAGTACCAGTTTTCTTGGGCATTTAGGAGCTCTTATTTGTATACAGCCAAATAAATGTATTCATTGCCTTTTACACAAATGGTAGCATATTGTACATAGTTTTCTGCACCTTCCCTTTTTCACCTGCTTGACTATATATATTTGAAAATTGTAGGGCCCAAGTATTTTAATTTTTATATCTGAATCCATGAACTTTCCATGTTACTATATCGTGCATTATTTAGACAACTAGTTTTTGTTAACTGAATGAAGAGATTATTAAAGAATTCTTTATTTCCAGGATATGATACTGAATACCTTATATTTGACCTAAGTATCTCACATTTCTTTGAGAAAAAGATTGTGATCATTCATTTATAATAAATTATGCTGAAGCTAAAAAATAAGAAAATTTTATATAATAGCTATTCCTGCTAGTTACCAAAAAATAGGTATAATTGCGACATCTACTTTTCTATTTAAGAAAGAAATAGCAGAGATGATATTGTTAGGGAAATCACTGTGTAAAAGCCTGTATAGTATGTACAAAACAGTTTATTTTAGAGCCAGTGAAAATGATGTTTTAAATATCCAACCACAAAAATGTGTTTCATTTTCTAAAATATTAAATGTGTGCAGGAACAAGTTTTCATATGTTTCTAAAAGGTTTGTAACTATATAGTATAATCTTTATACAGCCATGATAATGTATGGAAAGATACACTTAATTTTGATTATTAAAGATTTATTTTGGCCAATTTATCAATAGAATTACGGCTCTATTTTTCAGATATTAATAGCCCTTATTAGAACTGCTTGATTTTATATTTTAGGTACCATATAACAACAGACAGATCCATTTAAAAGTGTCTCATGCCACATGTTCATGAAGGGATTTGTAGAAGCTATGCACTTTGAATTTTACTTTAGTCAGGGATCTTGCAGTGTACCTGCAGGTGGCAGTACTTCTTAGTGTATTATTCATGGGTAATTGTGTGTGAAAATAGAGCAACTTAGAAAAAAGGTTAATCATTCTAAACGCGTATTTTCATATCTCTTACACAATAGGTAAAATTCAGTAGTAGAACAACTAGGATTGTATCCGGGAGGTTCATAGCATAGCATAGTTTTTGTGGGAGCTGTCTGCAGCCTTGGTATTCCTATTAAGTGTAATTGGTATTGAGTCCACCTTACCTTGTGTCTTGTAAGGGTAAAGGCCTTCTATTGGATGATTGACTTAGGTGACTGATCCATGTCATCTTTACATCATGAGTTATTTTAAGTCTTTATCTAATCTCACTTAGCCTTAATGTTGCTTTGAGTAATTAGAACAATATCTTTTGACTATGATTTTATAACTTTTTTGTCTTTGGAGGTTTTTATTCTTTTAAAATTTCAGTTTCTTGCCCCCAAGCTTTCCTGTTGCCCACAGTTCTCTTTTCTATAATGTGAATCTATTAGAAAAGATGATCTTGGAAGTTTCTGCTCAGCTCCAGAATCCATTTTATTTTATTTTTTATTTGAATAGAAGGTGACATGTGTGGCTCTTTGAAAATTTTGAAAATTATAACAGCATTTTAAAATAGCAGTATGGCCATGATACTGGGAGGTAATAATTGAAAATCTAAGGATAAAATTAGTGATTGGTGATTTCAGCAGTCATCAATGCCATCGCATATCTGGGAAACACAATTGACAAATCAGAACTTCTTATATGAAAATGTGTATAGAAAGGAATGATTCAGGTGAATTGGTTAGCATACAAGTAACAAATGCCTTTTCTCTATCTGGAGCATGAGTTAGTCTTCTGAGAGTGGCAAAACAGATTCAGAAAATGGTAAAGAAATTACCGCAGCTTTTCCTGGTATTTGTGAAAATATAGATCATGGTGCACTTTTGAAACTGAGGTTCTCAAAACTGCATTTTGAGGACAGGAACCGTTGTAGTCAAAGAGTGATCATTTCAGACTGTAGTAATTGGAAAAAAATGAAAGAGATGGACTTTCATGTGGATCTCAAGAAATGAACAGCATTTCATTAAAGATGAGGAAGACAACATTTTTAATGGGTGAAATACTAAAAAAACAAAATCACACAAATGGGATATAATGTATGCTATGAGAACAGAGAGTAAAATAGTTTGGCCCTAAAATTTTTAAATAAGGTGCATGAAAGGAAATTGAGGCAGGCCTTGTCATGTAATCATTAGCTTCAGACTTGGAACAAAAGCAGGTAGCTAACACTGTTTTTCAGCTAGTCTGCAACTAGCTGAAACTGTCGATCCCTCTCAGCTCTTCTGGCTTCATGTTTCCATGTGCTTTCTGATGTCATCAAAGAATTCTATTTTAGGGCACTTTGAAAGCTGCAAACTCTTGACATCTCAGAGTACTCCTTCTCATTCTTGCTTCCACTCTCTTAAATACAAAAATGGAAAGAAAAAGAATAGAGATCAGAAGGCAAACAGTGCTCCTGTGATGTCAGGCACGGTGCATGTTTTTCCTGCTTGATGAGGACTGCCTCATGTCAGTGTGTCTTGTTGCTTCCCTATCAGCAGCTGTCGCCATCTTTTCAAGAGATACTGCCAAGAAATAGGAACAAAATCTGATGTTTTTCTGTACCAAACAAATTTGCACTTGAACTTATTTGAATTTGAACTTACATGTTGACTCTAACTTGTAAGGTATGGAAGACTTTGCTGTTCCAGTATTCAGACCACCTTAATCTGGCAAAGCATTCTCTGAAATTCTGCTTTGGCTCTATAGTTTTATGAGTCAAGGATTTGAGCACATTACCTCAGGGAACAAGTCATGATTTTATCAAAGATGAAGTATGTGTTGCTATGTCAGAAGCCAAAACATAATTTTGACTCATTTAGTCAAGTCTCTTGGAGATTTATTAATGAGTAGTTAGAAGTTTTTCAGGACGTAGCTATTTTTATTTCATGAGGAATAATATATGGGAGATGCTATCTCTTGTAAATACTGCTTTTCATATATTGTTTAGGAAATTGGTTTCCAGGGGACGTCTATCCATGTTTTTGTAGAGGGAAGGCTATATCTTTAGTCAGAATCTCAGACTAGTTTTTTACTTCACTCAAAGGTGAAAAACTTTTGAGTTAGCCAGTGAGGAGACAATGGGATGCTCTGTATGAAACTGAGCGAAGGAATGACAGGAAATTAGAATGATCATCTAAAAAAATGGGGAGAAAAGCTTATCTGCAGTGTTTGAGACATAATAATCCAAAAGTAATTTTCTAGATAGCACTTCTCAAAGGTAGAAACCTTGTATTAACGTTTTTGTTTATGGGATCTGAGCACTGCACCTAAGACAACAGACAATCCAAAAACGTTGAGTTAAATTGAAATCTGTTAGGATCATGAAAGCTATACTGAAGTACCAGGAATAAATGCTCTCCTGCCTTATCTCTTTTTTTAAAAATCATTTGATGAATAGTTGAGGTTTGAGAAATAATGCTTTATTAAAATCTACAAACTTTATTTTGTTTAAGGACAGTTAAACTTTTGGTCTCTTAGAATTTGTTTTTCTTTTTAAATTTTTTCTTTCTCTTTACTAAAGCTATGTCTCCAGTCATAATAGTTCTTTGCAATACTTTCAGAGGGAAGGAAGGTTGCAGGATGGTATGATGAAGCAGGTTATCATCTAAGCAAAAAGCAGCATTTCAGTAAACAACTGATCTTTAATTGCTCATTAAGATGAGTGTCACAGCTTTCAGGTCACTTTAGCTTAAGATATTTTTAGAATTTATAATGGGCTATCAACTTAATAATAAAACCATGAAACCACACTTCTGTGTGATTTCATTGTCCCCTTTATGCATTTTCCTGGAGCAAAGTATACAGTTTTCCCTAGGTATCAATAATTTAAAACTTTGAATTCATTATTATTTAAAGACCAGGGTGTTAGGTTTAGAATTACTGTAATATTCTATAATAGAATAAAAATTACCATTATTGTAAAACATTATGTAAGACACATGCTCCAAAGATATGGTAAAATTTTGTTTCTAGTAGACTTTCTGTTCCCAAGTCTATGGAAATTGTCAAATTATATTGGTCAAAGGCTCAGAAAACATTTTTTTCAAGTAGAAATGAGTAAGATGTAGCTTCATAAAAACAGTGGTTTTGATTAACTGTAAATGTGCAAGGGTTCACCTACTCTGATATTGATTTACTTACAACTTCTGAGGAAGATCACTGCTCTGGACTATACATTCCTTAGTCTTTGTGATGTTCACCACTTTGCTACCCAATACTATATAATTATTTTCATTCGAATTTGGATAACGCTACAATAGTGCAGAATTCCTTGTTTTAATAAATTTTCGCTATAAAAATAAAGTACACATTGCATAGCATCTGAGAAATGTATTCATAAAATGAAAATAAAAAGTGCTTGTAGTGGTGTCAAGATAACTGCTTAACATTTTGGCACGTTTTTCTTCAGTATTTTATATATAAGCACAGAAGTGGACACCCAACTATACAGTACAGTTGGTGATGAAAGTTTTGCGTCGCATGTAATAATGCTTTTCCATAACACTAGATATTACTTTACAGCATTATGTAAGAGCTGTTAGTATCCATTGAAAGGAAAAGACTTGAAATCTGTTAGATATAGAGTATTTCCTATTTTTCTTTAATGATCCTGTTTTCCTATATTGTTTTTTGCTATTATCATTACTGCATTGAACACTGGAAAACTTAGTGTGCATCCATAGTTGTTATTTAAGGGGGATTCTCAGACTAGGATTTCCAGGCCCCAGAGTATTGGTAAGTCCGAGGCTTTGCTCCGGTGTGTGGTTTCCGGAGTCGCGTACACTCGTTAGACCTCGTTCGGGCGGGATCTCAGTTCCGTCTGGAGGGCGCGGAGGGCGCGAAGGCGCATCTCGGCCCTGCGTCCGTCCGCCGCTCCGGGGCAGCGCGTGCGCGGTTCCTGCGCGTTTCTAACCGGCGTCTCTGTCTTTCCTTCCTGGGGTCGCTGCGCCCGTGCGGGCCGAAGCCTGGCGAAGCCGTCGCCCCGCAGCGCCGCCATCCTGCGCCCAGCCGCGCCTGGGAGCCGCTGCCCGTCCGCGGGCTCCGTCACCACGCGCCAGGCCGCCGCCAGCTGCCGCGCCAAGCTCCGCGGCGCCGCCCGGGAGCGCCAGCACGCGCCGCGCGGCCTCGGCAGGCCCGCCGCCCCGTGAACGGGAGCGGGAGCGGGAGCGCCGCGCCACCTCGGACCCGCGCACCGCGCGGCCCTGTACCTCAGGCGCCTCCGCGTCCAAGACGACCGCGGAGCGCCCGGAAGGCCGGAAGGCCACCGCCAGCAGCCGACTTCTGGTCCTCAGCTGTTTCCAGATCTCCTGTCACCCGGGCTCTGGCTGAATCCAGTTTACCCCGCGCCGCTCAGGACCGCACGCCTTAGGGCCAGGGCCGGATCCGTGGCCCGCGCTAGTCATTGCTGCTCTTAGAGCATGACTTTTCCTCCTGCCAGAATCCCAGCTTTGAGAATCTGTCACAGGACCAGATACCTTTTCCTTCCTTGTAATTTATAGACTTCCTACTCCCAGTTGCTCTCATTATTAGTTCTTTAAAGACCAGCTCCTAATTAGTCTTCTCTGCCCCGATATTCTGTTATAAAGCTGGCTCCTGCCTCCTACTACTGCCTTGTGGCAGAAGATTGTTTTAATAGCTGTGCATATCCCCAATGACTATGAAGTGGTTGACATAACCTAGAGTTGTGTCATGTGCAACTGTGATTGAACTTAACTCCATCAATCAGTCCCCTTCTTCCTGTAATTTCATCTCCGACCGTTTCATTTCTGAACCAGTCTTTAGTCCTACAGTTCTAACCTTGTCTATTAGCAACAGTAACCTCTCTGCAATCCTGTCTACGGTGACCACAGAAATGTACCTCTCACAACTGCTCCAGGGAGCATGGGTGACTGACAGCTCTTCTGCCTTCTGAGGGAATCCACGGAGAGGTGCTTCTTGTGGGCTGCTTCCAGTCAGCAACTGAGGGCAGGCTGTATCCTGGTGATAACATGTTCATGTGAGATGCAGGAGGCCCTTAATGTGTGATTTGGGCATGGGGACCTCTAAACACCTGACTGGAACCCTCTTAGAACTGTGAGGCTCTTGCCCAATTTCCCTCTCCTTTCACAGGTGGGTCAGACCTGCCTTATGGTGTGAAGGCTCCCAGCTCCTCTCCTGCTTTCTTCCCTTTATCCTTCACAAGTGTCCCATCAGAACTCTTGCACGTTGAACTGTGTCTTGGTGTCTACTGCTAAGACCCAAACTAACATTTCAGACATTCCACTCTCTGCCATATTCCTATCTGGGGCTCTTTGTGCATTGACAACTGGTTAATTAACCTCATTTACCCCCACTAATTAATCAGCCCTTGTCTCAGGTACAATTTTTTCTCTAGTTTAGATTCCATGTTCCATTTTCATGATCCCACTCCTTGAAATGCAGTGCTCTCAGCTCTTAAAACTCAGTTTCTTCCAAGTTATTTCCTAAGAAAATCTCAATCGTTGTTGAACCAACCTTATCATCTGCCTTGCATGGGCCTGATTGAGATAACTGAACATTTTCTTTAAGAAAAGTACAAAATTCACCTGGTTTTTCATTTAGTCCACTATCTCTAACCTTCTATAGGCTCAGTGTCCCTCTTCTAAAACTTCTGTTCATGTTTTCAATTTCTCAAAATCCCTGGTCCCCTCCTCCCTTCGTCTTTCACTGAGAAAATTGGAGTTAATGTGTACAGACTTCTCATCCCATAGACTCCTTTTTGTGACTGTAGAGGAAGTTTCAAAGGCCAGCCTTTCCCTTTGTCCTCTGAATTTCATCCCACACGGAGTTTCCAAGAACTTTCTCTTTAGGTTTTCCTTTTCTCTGTTTTGCATCATTGGTCCCTTTCTCCTCAATGGATTGTACTCCTCAGCCTTGAAGTATACTCCAGTATCTTCATTTTAATCAAATCTTCCCTGGTGTACATTGTCTCCATCTGTAGCCAATTCTCAGCCCTCTTTTAGAAGTACACCTCTTTATGGAGTTGTTCTTCTTGTCTCTGTTTTCTAATCTCTTTACTTTGCAGTCTACAATGACACATTGTCCCCACAAGCACACCGACAGCACCCGTTCACTTCAGTAGGTATTTCCATACGTCCCAATCCAAAAGGGTGCTTTGCCCTCCTCACCTTGATTGCTGTTTCTTTATTTTTTATTTTTGTTTTAGAGACAGGGTCTGGCTTTGTAATTCAAGCTGGCCCTGAGCTCATTATATGGCCCAGGCTAGCCTTGAACTCACAGCAATCCTCCTGCCTCTGCCTCCGGATTATAGGGATTGTATGGGATTATAGGTGTGAGCTCTTCTGTCCTGCATTGTGGTATGTGGTACTGATTGCTGGTGGGTGTGAGTTACCAAGCCTGGAATTGTGGTATGTGGTTATTAGGATCAAATTTGGAACCTTGCACTTGCAAGGCAGACGCTGGAACCACTGAGCTAAATCCCCGACTCTGACCTCTGCTTCTTTAAATGTTTTGTCTTCATATCTAAGCCACTGGTCTCTCATGTATTTCCTTCTGTGTCACTCCTCAGATTTATGGCTCATCTCCTGCCTAACATTGAAAAGTTGGGATTTCTTGCCTCCTTCCTGGTCCCTCTTATATTTTTGTGTAGTTTTCCAGGTATCTTACACATTTTCAGACTTAAGTACCATCTTTATATTGCAATGATTTTCACATCTTATGTATCTTAGACTTTTCCACTAGGTTGTTCTAGAATCGCACATTATTTTCTTTAGTTCTCTTGGATCACTGAAACTCAACATGTGCAAAAATCTCATTTCTTTTTCTCACCCTAAACCTCATTTCCCTATTGCAATAAGCAGTACCACCATTCAGCCAGTTACTCAAGCCAGAAATCAGGTACTCATCCTTGCTTCTTTCTGATCAGTGTATTTTCTCACAGCTGTCAGTGGGCCCAGCGTGTGGGAGTACTAGCACACGGGATGCCAGCTGGAGGCCCCGTCGTGAGACCCAGCCGCGGGGTCCACCCGGACCATGTGTGTAAACACCTGATCAGTGTATTTTCTGACCTGAGTATTGTGACAGCCAGTCCTTTCTGATGACTGCCACTCTTAATCTACTTCAATACATTTTTGATACAGTGGCAACAATGTCCATTCTTATAAATTGAATGCAGTAAATTGTTGCATATAGGGTAAAATCTAAACCAAAGCTCATACAGCCCTGAACAATCAGACCTTAACCTATTATCTAACCCCTTCTGTGCTTCTCTCTCTTCCTTGCCATAGTGCAGCCATTCCTGGTCTCTCCAACACGCCAGGATCTTTTCTGCACCTCAGGGCCTTTGTAAATGTGTACTCTGTGTTTGAGCTGCTCTTCATAGCCACCTGCTGCCCCATCACAAAACGTCCTTTACGTAGCACTTAGATACCTTTTGAAAAAGGCCTGCCCAGAATACACTATCAAAAGTAATCCTCACCTCTCAAACTATTTGTTGTCTCCGTCTTTTATTTGTGGCCTTATTTGTCTTCTTACTTTTTTGAATTGGCTGTTTCCCACCCTAGCATATATGAGGGAAGAGACTGTGTGGATGCCTACATTCTTCCACGTTGTATTCTCAGCCCCTCCATGATATTTGGCACATGCTGGGTACACAATAAATATTGAAGTAATGTATGAATGCATATGCCAGTTTTTCTGTTGGGGGTTCACTTTACTGATTAGTTAGAGCTTATGATATATTAAAACCACTAACCATTGTTTTTCTGTGTGCTGCAGAAATTTTTCTCCTCAGATATGTACCAATTTAATTCATGTTGTCTTTGATAAACAGACACACTGTATTTTTCATTTAGATCATTTTTTCATGAATTGTTTTGATGTTACAGAAATGTGTGGTCATGTTTGTTTTCAGTTTTCTTTAGATTTGAATCTTTACTCCAAATGGAATTTATTTTTGATATAGATGTGATTAAGGGTCTAATTATTTATTTAGGTATTGCATCATCCCTTTATACTGTTCTGAATATCCCTTATCAAATATTAAATTCTTACACTTGCAGTGGTTTCTGAGTTCATTGTTTTTGGTATTCCTGTTACTGAACCATGTTATTTAAATCATTGGCATTTTATTACTTGCTTTGCTGTGTATTTAACTTTTCAGGGGGATAAATGTTACTCTTTCATAATGTTTTTGATTACTTTTGTGCACTTATTCTTCCAGATAAGCTTCAGTTATATTATATTTTGGTCAAGTCTCAAAAGAAATTAACAATTTTTAATGATATAGATTACAGTTTTAAAAAATAGTATAATTTATTTGGGAGAATAACTGATCATTTTGTAATAACTTAAGTTTCCCCTCCCAGAATTTGTCACATGTCAAGGTTACTAAAAACATCCTTTGTATTCCTCAGTAATTTTTAAGTCTTGCATATTCCTACTAGTTATATTATTAGATATTTCATACCTTTGTTGAGTGGGATTGAAAAAAATAAATGGTTGCTTCTTGGGGATCAAGCAATTTTTAAATTTCATTGCTTTTTGGAATTCTTACTCATCCTCCTTGTTGATTCCTTTCTAAGCAGCCAATCACTGCAAATATAATTAATAATTTTCTCATCCTCTACTATATTTTATCTCATATGTTAAATAAATGGTGGTGAGCTTTGCTCTTAGTTCTGACTTTTTAAGAATGCCAATAATATTTCATCGGCTTTTAAGGTCAGCTGTTGGACTGAAATACAAATCTTTATCAGGTTTTTTAGTTTGGCTAAACATTTTATTGGAAGTTGTTGAATTATAATAAACATATCCCAGGCAACTAGAGACTATCATTATGGTTTTACTTTTATGGTCTGTTATCACAATAAATTGTGTTAATAGATTTCTCAAAATTGGCTTATTTCTGCATGAATGCATCCTGTTTCATCCTGGTAATTTTTTCCTTTTTAGTGTTAAATTCAATTTCTTACATTTTATTTGAGATTATTGCATTTATATTTATGAAAAATATTGGACTATAGTTGTACATTTTTGTATTTCACTGTCAGCTTCAAAAATGCAAATTTCCATGTTCTGTGTTCTGGATTGGTATGTATGATAGGAACAGTTTATTTTTTGAAGTTTTGGAGGAACTCACTCATAACACTAGACCTCATACTTTTTCAGGGTGAGTGAGAAGATAATTCTCTGAAAACTTAAAAAAAAACAAAACTTATAAGGTCTTGACCTAGACAGATTACTATTTCTTGAGTATCAATTTTAAAATTATATTTTTAAAGAAAATCATGCATTTTCATAGAATTTTAAAAGTTGATAGATTTCTACATAAAATTATAATTAATATTTTCTTGTATCTGTGGTTATAGCTTCTTTCTCAGTTCTAATCTTTTTAGTTGCATTTGCCTTTATTAGACTTGCCAATCTTTTTAAGGAACCAATACTTAGATATTTTATCAATTTATTTTTTCTATTGTATATATATCAATATCACTTTTCATCTTTAATTCTTTACTTATTTTTATGTGTATTGTTTTATGAATGTTTCTTTGTAATTGATGGTGTAGTTCATTTATTTTTATTTCTTATTTAATATGACACATAAGGCTATAAGTTTACCTCTGGGCACATCTGTGACTACATCCCAAGATTTTGGTATGTAGTCTTTCAATGTTACTATTTAAAAATAATGGATTATAATTACTGTTTCTATTTCATTTTTCACATATTATTTAGGGTAGTGTTGTGAGGTTTTGTTATTGTTAATCCCTATTTCTTTAATAAAGAGTAAGTTTATTAATATTTATGTTGCTATTTTAATAAAAAGCTAATTTTGTTTGGAAAAAATAAAAATTTTTTGTGAAATGGTTTTATCTGAAGTTGTATGAACCACCACCCTATGGTATAACCAATAGCGACAGCTAGTGGTGATTAGACTGACTGACATCCGGGATTTAAGATACCACTAATGCCAATTTATGGCAGTTATCACTTCCTTTTTTTTTTTAGAGACAAGGTCTCGCTTTGTAGTTCAGGCTGGCCCTGAGCTCACTATGGAGCCCAGGCAAGCCTCATACTCAGTAATCCTCCTGTCTCTGCCTCCCGAGTGCTGGGATTCCAGGCGTGAGCCACCATGCCCAGCACTGTGGTATGTGGTATTGTTTGCCAGTGGGCGTGAGTCACCACGCCCAGCATTGTATGTGGTTACCGGATCGAACACAGGGCCTTGTGCTTGCGAGGCAGGCGCTGGAATCACTGAGCTAAATCTCCGGCCCAGTTATCACTTATTTAATGCTATCCGTGTAAAAGTCAAGAAATTTTAAAAGTGTTTATTATATCAGTAATAATCAAGTACTGTAGTATGAAATTTAAATCTAATAATTAGAAAAATTCATCAGTGTTTATGAAATCTGGAAGGATTTCAATACTGTGAACATAGACTCTGCCACAGAATTTTGGCGTTAGAAAATTTTTCTTTTTTTTTTTTTTTTTGAGAGGTTCTCACTTTGTAGTTCAGGCTGGCTCCGAGCTCACTATGTAGTCCAGGCAAGCCTTGAACTCAGCAATCCTTCTGTCTCTGCCTCCCGAGTGCTGGGATTACAGGCGTGAGCCACCATGCCTGGCACTGTGGCATGTGGTATTGATTGCTGGTGGGCGTGAGTCTTCACACCCAGCATTGTATGTGGTTACCGGGGATTGAACTCAGGACCTTGCGCTTGCGAGGCAGGCACGGGAACCACTCAGCTAACCCTCCAGCCCCAGAAAATTTTTCTTTTAGATTCAGCAAATCATAATTTTGTGAAATGGACCACAAACTTGACAATGAATATGGAAACAGGATCTCTGGACTACAGTGGTATGAAAACCAAAGGCTTTTCTCTAAATCCTGGAGTTTCAGAGTGGTTCTGGGGTTTGACAGAACATTTAGATTTTTTTTTTTTTTCAATACAGGTGAGTAGGAAGTTGAAGGGTTTTTTTGTTGTTGTTTTTTTTTTTTTTTTTTTTTTTGCTCTTTTAGACAGGGTCTCGCGTTGTAGTTCAGGCTGGCCCTGAGCTCACTATGGTGCCCAGGCAAGCCGCCGCGAACTCAGCAATCCTCCTGTCTCTGCCTCCCGAGTGCTGGGATGACAGGCGTGAGCCACCACGTCCGGCATTGTGGTATGCGGTGTTGATTGTTGGTGGGCGTGTCTCCACGCCCAGCATGCTATGTGGTTACCGGGGATCGAATTCAGGACCTTGCGCTTGCAAGGCAGGCGCCGGAACCACTGAGCTAACCCTCCGGCCCCTGAAGTTTTGTTTTTTTAAAAAATGAAAATAACTCTCACACCTATATACAGGATCAAAAGAGTCATCCTAATAAAGACAAAATAATATAAAAAGTGCAGAATGTCTTGAAAAGGAAGAAGGGTCTTCTGTTGGTTGCAAGTTCAGGGAAAATTCCAGGAAGAAGTAATATTTAGCTGAGAAAATAAGTTGAAGCTTCAGGATCAGAGTTAAAGAAGGAAAAGAAAAGAACATGACAAAAAGGAGAGAAGACCCCGTGGAGCGGGTTGGGGGGTGGAAAAGTACCTGCTGGACTAGACCGGAATGAAGGCCTGCATGGTGTGAGTGGTATGCAAGCCAGAGAGTGACCGAGTAAGATGAAGCATGGGGAGTCCTGATTGCACCAGGCTGGATATGAGGCGCGTCTTCTGCAGGGAAGGAGTCAGAACACGGTCTCTCCCTGTGTGAGCTCTTGTGTAGTGGAGGGGAACGTCTAGTGAAAAAAAAAATTAAAAAGAGGTAAGTGCTGTTATGGTAAAGATATACTTACTATTGTATGGGAACATGGAGAAAGGAGGACTTCGGCAGTGCTGAGTGACTCAGGGAAAGTTTTTCATGGACTTGAATACTTGAATACAAGGTGAGTGGGAGTTTGCCAGTCATGAAAGGGTCGGGAAGGACAGAAAGGAACAATAAAGACAATGGCATGGGAGTAGAAATAAGTCACGTGGATGGAGGTTAGGGTTTGTCTTGCTAAAGAGCCCAGCTGTTTTACTCTGGATAAAGACAGGTCTTTAAAGTCTTTAGAGAAAGATCATTCTGAAAATAATAGTAAGGATAAGTTTGAGGGATGTGAAAGTGGTGCCAGAGTATATGTTAAAAATTTACTTCTGCTGGGCGTGGTGGCTCACGTCTGTCATCCCAGCACTCAGGAGGCAGGGGCAGGAGGATTGCTGAGTTCGAGGCTTGCCTGGGCCACATAGTGAGCTCAGGGCTAGCCTGAACTATAAAGCGAGACCCTGTCTCAAAAAAAAAAAAATTTACTTCCTTAACAGAGGTGGAGTCTCTGAAAGAGAATTGGTAGTAGAAACTGTAGGAAAGACAGGCTCAAGCAATGTTTTCAAATGGCAGGAACCATCAGGTTTTCCATAGATCTTTGTATCTCTCTCTCATCTTGGCCTCAGATGAATCAGTGTTTTCATAGTTGACAAATCCATAATCAAGAAATCAGATGATCCCTTTCACAGTGATGTATCAGTGACTGACTGATTAGAGCCCAGTGTCCTTTCTCACAGAACTCTGAGTTAGAGAACATGGCTGGTGTGAGCAGTGAGTGGACTGGTGTCTCAAATTTGGACTTGACAGGGAAGTATAAATATTGGATCTGGGAACAGGAAGAACAGACTACAGCTTTGCTTTCCAGTGCATGTTTGGCAATGCCTGTAAACAGTTTTGGTTGTCGTGACTCAGGAGGAAATGTTAGAGGTTATGGCAAGTGATGCTGTTGAACATCCTACAGTGCACAAGCCAGGCCATCACTCACAAAGGACTACCTAGTCCAATAAGTCATAGTGCCAATCCTGAGAAAGCCAGCTGTAAGTCAATATGTAGTGACTCCACAAGAAAATGTGCCTTGTCTCTAAGGGTTGCATAATATTGCATTGAACAATCACAATTTGAAGGATGAAACCACAAATTAATTTCAATTCTGATCATCATTTATTCCTTTAAAAGAGTTCTATGGGGATTGTTTTTGTCCTATCCTTGGGTGAAAGTTGGGCAGACCACAGTGGCAAAAGTTCAGTATGGAGCTGGAGATTTAGCCCAGTGGTTCCAGCCCCTGCCTAATGAGTGCAAGCAAGGTCCCTGGTACCTCCCTGGTAACCATATACAACAATACTGGGCGTGGTGACTCATGCCCACCAGCAATCGGGACCACATATCACAGTGCTGGGCATGGTGGCTCATGCTCCTAATCTCAGCACTCCAGAGGCAGAGGCAGAGGCAGGAGGATTGCTGAGTTCGAGGCTTGCCTGGGCTACATAGTGAGCTCAGGGCCAGCTTGAGCTACAAAGCAAGACCCTGTCTTAAAAAAAAAAAAAAAGTTCAGTATGTATTAAAACCCACATAGCACACTTTCAATTCACTACTTAAAATGTCTAGGTCCCTTAATAATGGAAATCCTAAAGTTTATTTAAAGTTGAGCCTCTTCACTCCTTTGTCTTGGAGAAGGAGGGTATGACAGGTGTCTCTTTCCCAAATCTCAGAGGTTAGAGGTTAGAGCATGGGGTGGGGTGGGAAAAGTGGAAAGAACCCAAGGAAGTTCTAATGGACTGATAGTATAGCGAGTCGACTCAGGATTCCTAGGCCAGCACCTCGGCAGGTGGTGACAGCTGATGCCCTCTTCCTCAGTTTTTTTTTTTTTTTGGTAAGTTTTCCTAGGGAATCTTCCATCAAGCATTCCCTTTTATGTGTTATCCTCCAATCTATCACAGTGGAAAACAGATGAGAAATTTTGTGAATTCATTTTGTCTACCCCATAGGCTAAACTTCTCGCAGCAGCAAATGTTGGTGGGCATACTGAGTAACCAGGAGTTTCTTATATTCACTGTTGCTGGAAGTGTAAAGTGGTATAGTTACTTTGCAAAAGTTCTGGAAGTTTCTATAAAACTAAACATATTGATGACCTAGATATTTCCCTGCTAGCTGTTTAGAATTCAAAGAATATATCTACCCAGATACACACACACACACACACACACACACATATATAGTATATTTATAACAACTAAATACTGGAAATATCTGAGGTGTTTTTCAAGGGGAGAATGATCAACTGTAGTATTTACATACAATGAAATACTAATCAACAATAAAAAGCAATAAACTTCCACAATAGTACTCACATGGATCAGTCTTAAAAAAATATGCAGAGTAGCCGGGTGTGGTGACTCACGCCTATAACCCCAGCACTGGGGAGGCAGAGGCAGGAGGATTGCTGAGTTTGAGGCTTGCCTGGGCTACATAGTGAGCTCAGGGCCAGCCTGAACTACAAAGTGAGACCCTGTCTCAAAAAAAAAAATATGCAGAGTAAAAGAAGCATTGCCAAAAAAGTGTATAATATATGGTTCCATTTCAACAAAGTTTTAGGACAGGCAAAACTTGTCCCTGGTGAGAAATATCAGAACAGCAGTTGCCTGTGGTGTGGGAATGTGTATTGACTGGTGGGGGCATGATGAAGCTTTCTAGGGTGGTAGTCATGTTCTATATCAGGGATGTGAACCTATGGCACACATGCCACGCAGGCTGTTTATATCGCTGAATGCTCTAAAAGGTTCACATCATGGTAGGGTTTGCACAGGTGTGTGAATTTTTTAACACATGATGCATAACTAAAATGTTGATAATTTACTATATATAAATTTAATCAAAAAGCTATAAATAAATATGGAACTGTAGTTGATCATATGCATGCTCATGTTACTCCCTTGCACTACTTCCTTTAACTTACTTTGAGATGAATCAAAAATAAAATGGATAAAGTATGGGAAGAAGAATTAATATGGCAAAAGACATTTATAAAAGGAAACAGCATATGTATATAGGGGGTTGGGGCTTGGGGCAGAAGATTGGAAAAAATGAGAATTAAGTTTTGTCAGGTACTGGTACAAATCTCAATGACAATTTTGTTCATAATATGTATATAAAATGTACCAATAAAATCAATTTTTAAAAAAAGGCAAATGTAGCAAAATATAAGACATAAACACCAGAATATGAAGGATCAAAAAAGTGTGTAGATGGGCCAGAGATTTAGCTCAGTGGTTCCAACGCCTGCCTCACAAACACAAGGTCCTGAGTTCGATCCCTGGTAACCACATACAGTGCTGAGCGTGGTCACTCACACCTACCAGCAATCAGTACCACATTCCACAGTGCCGGGTGTGGTGGCTCATGCCTGTAATCCCAGCACTTGGGAGGCAGAGACAGGAGGATTGCTGAGTTCGAGGTTTGCCTGGGCTCCATAGTGAGCTCAGGGCCAGCCTGAACTACAAAGTGAGACCCTGTCTCAAAAAAAAAAAAAAAAAAAAAAGTGGGTAGAGGTACTTAGGGGCAAATATGTTATATTTGGGTAGTGAAACATTAGTTTTCAGACTTTGGTGAGAGAATTAAATTGTAAAGTTCTTGAAACTTTTGTATATTTGGAAAGACCTATAAGCCCATGGGGGAGTTTGGCACGTACACATATGTTTGTGTCACCTTCTTCCTGAAGGTGAGAGATGAGGGCATGCATTTCCTGGGTAGCCTCCTCTTCAGTTCTCCCTCACATGTTGCTCTACTTGCTTGTGCACTTTGATGTCTGGATGCTTCCTATGCAGTCAGTAGCCCTTGGATTCTTTGGCTGCTCAGTTCCTTAGCTGTTACTTATGGGAGTCCCTTGAGCCATTCAAACTTGCGTACTCAGTGCATGCCAGTCTCTGGAATTCTCCTAATGCTTCTTAGAAATGGAACGGTTCTGTCTCCACAGAGCACAGATGCAACTAAGACATCAGGTGGAGGAAAACACCAGAGACTTGCCTGTGGCTTGCTCTATCTAATGTTGCTGGAAGTATTTATGCACGTGCTTGATGCATCACACAGTGGTCTCCTTTGGTCTCCAGTCCATGGCATTACTGGGAGGTAGTGGAAACTTTAGTATGTAGGGCCTGGTAGAAAGAGGTGAGATCATGGAGTTATGCATTTGTAGGAAATTTTAGAAGTGGACTAATCCATTGTCAAACACCTGTGGTCACATCTTGAAAGCCCCAGCCATGAGGGCTCAAGGCATTGGGGCACATTTAGGAACAAACTATAATAGACAGGGTCTTCCTAAGTCACCAAGTTTCTAGGCTGAACCCAAACTTGTGATCCTCCTTTCTCAGACTTCCAGAAAGCTGGGATTACAGGCATATACCACCATGGCTGATTCCTGTTCTTTTTGGAATGATTTATATCATTTACAGTGACAGAAAGCTAACATGAAAATACTATGCCCCTTTATATGAGGGACTCAAACAGCTGCAGATTTGGGTATCTGAGGGGTTACTGAAACCAGTCCTCTGAGGACATTGATAGATGGTCCCCAATTTGCCACGGTTTGTGTAATGATTTTTCAGTTTTACAGTGGTATAAAAGCAAATTTTGAATCTTGATCTTCCTTTGGGCTAGCAGTATGTGACAGGATATTCTCCTGTGATACTGGAAAGTGATAGTGAAACACAGGTTCCAGGCAGCCATGCAGGTGAATAGCAGTCCTTGCCGTGTGCTGTTCTGCCAAGCTCGAATGTTCAGTCAGTGAAGTGTAGTCCACATCTTTTCAACTTACAATATTTTCAACTTACAATGAGTTTATTTGAACATAGCCCCATCATAAGTAGAGGAACATCTATATTTTATCTCTCAGGATTGCCTTAAAGGTTAAAGGAAATAAATGTGTGAAGACCTCTGTACAGGTCCTGGCATATGGTAAGTAGACTCCTCAGTGTTACCGTCACCCCTGTTGTTATTATTGCTATTGCTTCTTCCACTGCTGGCCCTCCTGGCATGGGATAAATCAGAAAGCTATCAAGATGATGCCAGCTGCAGTAGTCCCCCCATGGACTTGATGTTTCTCTCTTGGAAGGACCTTATACTTTTTTTTTCCATTTAAATAAAGTTAACAAATATTTTCCTCTAATTTAGAGTTGTAGGTATATTTGCAGTAATGGTAAGGAGTGTGCTTTTTTTTGTTTTAAAAAAACACACCATATTGATTTTTCAGAAAAGATATATTAAAAATAAGGATCCATTTTAATTCCACATTCTCTTCATGAACTTTCATCTTCTACAGAGAAAAGTCTTCATATTTTTTCTTCTGAGAATCATAAAGACTAAACTGAAAAATCAGTTCTTCTTTGGAAAGGACAAAAGAACTATTATTAAGAAGTAAAGAATAGTCTGAGGATGGGGAGAGCAGAAGATCAATGGAACCATCCGAGATGTTGTCAGTTTCTTACTAAAAACGAAAGCATCACCTCAGGTTGTGCATAATGAATGTCTATCTTCACCAGAATCAATCCCTGGAAATGCGGGCAAGCGCTCATCAGCCTGAGATCTCAGGAGCTCAGCAAAAAAGACGAAAGAAACCAGAACACCGATTAGTTACCTGCCGCTGAAATTCTGGAAAATCTACTTGGAAAAGGAGCCGCAGATCCTTAAAAGTCAAGCTACAGAGTTGGCAGAGGAGAACATTAAATGCTTCTTTGAGGGCTTCCGCCCACAGGAGCTCAGCACTCCGAGCAGGAACGAGTGGCGGCAGGTTTCATCCGGTACTCTTTCAGCCCCAAGGCCCGGTAGGACGGCACGGGCAAGAGTGTGCGCAGGAAGAGGAAGAGCGCCATGTCCGGTCTCGTGAAGGCGACTCGGTGATTCCTGTCCTGGGCTTTGTGGACTCCTCTAGTATCACCAGCGCTCCGAGGTCGAACTAAACAAATAGGGAGAAAAGTTATTTTTATATAGTACGTCACTTTAAAAAACGGGCAGCGTGACCGCTTTTGGTCCTTTTAACTTGTCGAATTTCATATAAAGCTTAACCTCCTTATTATATTATTTAATAAACGAACAAAACCAAGCAAAAACAAAGCCTGCGAAGTCTGCAGACAATGAGATTGGCTAGAGGCCCTGTATCCCAGTTCTGGTGTCCTCAAATAGGAAAATTTACAATGCTACTTTCAAATAAAAGACTTTACTATCAAAATAGTAAAAGGACCATTGAACTTTAGACCTTTCCTGTAGATCATTTGATGTTAATTTCAAGTTCCCATTTCTTGCCTGCAACTTCAGCTCATTAAGAACCTAAAAATTTTTGCATTCTAGCCTGCTCTGAGCCATAACAGAAAACACATTGAACTTAGAGTCAAACTTGCTGCAACCATTCAAATATTACATTTTATGGCTATAATATGGTTCTATACAAAAAGTAATCATGAAAAGGAAGATAAATGTTTTTTAAATTAAAAAGTTGAGAAAATTAGGATAGCTATAGACAATAAGTTTTGTTTCCGGTTTGTAAGATTGGAGGAGACATTTGAAAGCTCTTTGTAACGGTAAATTTGAAATATTCTGAAAGGATAGTATTGTGGACTCCCCTTTCAGACCGGATGCAGCTTCAGTGGAGTTCAAAAATCAAGTAAGACTGGTGCCACACAAACAATAAAAATGTAAATCTCATCTACTACAAATAAGTACCAATAAATTAAAAAAAATTTAAACTGCAAATTGTAATCTGATTGGCATTTAAGGAGAAGGAATTGGGGAAATTGGTGAGAAGCTCAAATATGTCGAGTAGGAAGCAGAACAAAGACTGCAGTGAGAACAGTTTGTAAGACCGACCACCAGAAGAACATAGCCAAACACTGCCTTGAAACCTCGCTCCCGACTTTGTTTTCATCCTATCAGAGTTAGGGGGTTGGCTTTTTTTTTTTTGAAACAGGGTCTTGCTTTGTAGTTCAGGCTGGCGCTGAGCTCACTATGGTGCCCAGGCAAGCCGCCGCGAACTCAGCAATCCTCCTGTCTCTGCCTCCTGAGTGCTGGGATTACAGACGTGAGCCACCACGTCCGGCATTGTGGTATGCGGTGTTGATTGTTGGTGGGCGTGTCTCCACGCCCAGCATTATATGTGGTTACCGGGGATTGAACTCAGGACCTTGCGCTTGCGAGGCCGGCGCCTGAACCACTGAGCTAACCCTCTGGCCCAGTAACCTGTTTTTTTTTTAATTAAATAATACATAGTAGTATAGCTACTATCAACCATAATTTTTTTTTTTTGAGACAGGGTCTCGCTTTGTAGTTCAGGCTGGCCCTGAGCTCACTATGGAGCCCAGGCAAGCCTCGAACTCAGCAATCCTCCTGTCTCTGCCTCCCCAGTGCTGGGATTACAGGCGTGAGCCACCACGCCTGGATTTTTTTCTTTTTCTTTTTCTTTTTTTAAAGAATGACAGGAAACAAACTGAACAGAGTCGGAGAGACCTCTCAGGCGGCCGCTGCTGTGAAAATGGGCGGCTGCAAACGTGACCTGGGCATAGGGTGATCGCAGCGGGAGAAGTGGATTCTGCACCTGGCACAATAGGCTCCACAGACGGAAAGGGTGCGGATTCAGGAAGGGCAATGCTGCCTTTAGGTCTCGGTCTAAGAGTTCAGAGGACGCCAGGACTTCTCAGGGACCTTTCTTCAGTTTCTCATTCCTGCTCCTTTTTCAGATGTAAGATTGCTTTCCTCATTTTTAAAAAAAGAGACGCCTAAAATTGAAACTGCAAGACCGTTGACCACTGGTCACATGTGCCCTTCTTCCTCTTGGCGGCCTGGTGCCTGCTTCCCTTTGCTGTGTTTTGCATGGGGCCATTGAAAAGGACTCGTCTGAGGGTCCTCTTGTTGAGGGTCATGTTTAACAAGAAAAGTGGCAGAAGAAACTGCACAATAAGTGCTTCCATTCCCTAAAAGAATTCTTTTGAAAAAAAAAAAAGGGAGGGGGCGGGGATTTAGTTCAGTGGTTCTGGCAGCTGCCTGTCAAGTGTAAGGTCCTGGATTCAACCCTCAGTACCACATGCCATAATGCTGGGTGTGGTGGCTCACGCCTGTAATCCCAGCACTCCAGAGGCAGAGGCAGGAAGATTCCCTTGAGTTCGAGGCTAGTCTGGGCTACATAATGAGTTCAGGGCCAGCCTGAACTACAAAGTGAGACCCTGTCTCAAATCAAAACAAAACAAGACAAAACAAAAAGCTAATAATATATATATATATATAATAAATCTTAATCTAGTTAGATAAATGAGAGAGGGGAAGTCAGGGGTAAAAGAAGAGTAGACAGGCCTGATCAACACTCAATGTGCACATGTGTGGAAATATGAGAGTCCCATTAATTTTGGGAGTTAATATGTGTTTGTATGTATATTAATAATCAAAAATGTTTGCATAAGATATGGGGTGCTCTTAACCATCCAATCTCCTATAGTAATTAGAAGCATTTCCTGGACCTTCTAGGAGCCAAAGAATAAAACTTTTATTACAAAAGTTGAATTATATTTATAACATAAATAATAAATTATTTCACAGTGCTAGGGGTCTAGAATAATGAGCAAAAGTGAGATAGTGATATTTGGTTGAAGTCCTTAATATATATAACCTTTATCATCATAACTTGCTATCTCTTGCAGAGACTTGAAGGAAAGAGAGGCACAGTGAATTGAAGCCCGCAAATGTACACTTGTTAACAGTTTGATTCAAACCCCAGTTGTTACAGCATTTATCTAGATGTCCCTCTAAATCCTCAGGTTCTCATAGTGTGGGCTGCTGGGAGGTGACTGGATCGTGGGCATGGATACCTGATGAGTTTATGGCTGAGAGTGACGGTGGGTGGTGAAGCTCGGTGAGCAAAAGTGAGTCGCTGTGGGCGTGGCCTGAAGGCTCTTTCTCTGGCTCTGTTTCTGTCTGTACCTCTTTCTCTCCTTCCTTTTGCCTTGATGACTCCCTCCTTTCTGCTGCCGTCCGCCATGAGCGCGCCTCCGCCGTCCGCCATGAGCGCGCCTCGGCTGCCATGCCCCTTAGTCATCCCGCTCTGCCTTGAGCAGCTGCCGATGGACGGAAACCTCTGTAAATGGTAAGCCAAAATAAACCTTCCCTCTTCTAACTTGTGAATGTTGGATATTTTGTCCCAGCCATAAGAAAATAACTAAGACACTAATGCGAACTTCAGAGAGTGAAGAATTCCTTATTCTCTTACGAGAAGCAACTTTGGAATTTGTACTAAATCGGGCCGAAACATTACTCTCTTACCCTCCAGGTTTGAGGTTCTGCCACTAAAGGAAAGACCTATTTAGAGCAACCTACTGCCCCCCTCAGGACTGCTTGGGCTGAACACAAGTTCCTTGCCTGAGAAGGAAGCTGTTTTTCAGCTTGTGAGATGCCATATCCCAGTGGTCCCCTGGCACACTAGTTCATTTGAGCATAAAGAAGACATGGCGGGGCTGGAGATTTAGCTCAGTGGTTCCGGTGCCTTCCTGGCAAGCGCAAGGTCCCTGGTTCGATCCTAGTAACCACATACAATAATACTGGGTGTGGTGACTCACGCCCACCGGCCATCAGTACCACACACCACAGTGCCGGGCGTGGTGGCTCATGCCTGTCATCCCAGCACTCGGGAGGCAGAGGCAGGAGAATTGCTGAGTTTGAGGCTTGTCTGGGCTCCATAGTGAGCTCAGGGCCAGCCTGAACTACAAAACAAGACCCTGTCTCAAAAAAAAAAAAAAAAAAAAAAAAGACGTGGGCAGCAGTGGCAGCCACATCCCAGCTGCATGTAGGCTGCGAGCTCCTGAATGAACCTCGTTCCATGCCCTCTAGACCAGGAGCTTCGCTGCTAATGCTTGTGGGCAATTCCTGGGCTCGCAGGGAAGACCATGAGTCAGTCCCTGGGGGAAGAGTGGAGAACGTAACGCAGGAGTGAATTCGTTCTAACCATTTCTCTGCTTTTTTTTTTTTTGAGACAGGGTCTCGCTTTGGAGTTCAAGCTGGCCCTAAGCTCACCGTGTAGCCCAGGCAAGCCTCGAACTTCGCAATCCTCCTGCCTCTACCTCCTGAGTGCTGGGATTACGGTCCTGAGCCATCACGTCCGGCATTGTGGTATGTGGTATTGATTGCTGGTGGGCGTGAGTCACCACGCCCAGCATTGTATGTGGTTACCGGGATCGAACTCAGGACCTTGCCCTTGCGAGGTAGGGGCCGGAGCCACTGAGCTAAATCTCCGGCCCATCTCTGCTTCCTAAGTTTTCCATGGATCACTGAGGAAATCCATGGAGGTGATGGTTGTGTTCTGAAGGGGTTACGAAGAAAAGCCTCATAGGAGAAACTGCAGGATTTCTCTGACAATCAGTGTAATGAAGTATTTTTTTAAGGTATCTAAAGATTTTATCAGCTTTACAGGGCTAAAAAAACCCCGAGTCATCCCCAGTGATACCAAGAGGATAAACAGCTTTTCTGAGGAGATGGATGTGAATATAATTATATAGTTTTACAAAGGTACAAATACGAGATTTGATTTTTTCTTTTTAACCAGGTGTGGTGGCTCACGCCTGTAATCCCAGCACTCGGGAGGCAGAGGCAGGAGGATTGCTGAGTTCCAGGCTTGCCAGGGCACCATAGTGAGCTCAGAGCCAGCCTGAACTACAAAGCGAGACCCTGTCTCAAAAAGGAAAAAAAAAAAAAAAGATTTTTTTCTTTTTAAAAAATTTAAATGTAGAGTATCTTTAAGAAACAAACTTCCCAAGTGCAGTTTAAATTTGATGGGTTAATCATCTAGTTTTTGAGGAATAAATGTATTTCACCAATGGCAAAAATTATTCCTGAGAGTGTTCATTTTGAATGTAGAGTTCAGCCTTCTTTTTTATTCTTTTTAGAGAATAAAAATGAAAATCAAAACACAGAGCAATAACAATAACAACAACAACAAAATCCCTTAAACTCCTCATGGGTCAAATTATATTACCAGTGTAATTCAGAGAGGTCAAATAAAAGGTTTGGTTTTCACCACAGACATAACCATCTAGGCCAGTTTTCCTAGAGACATAGTCTGCCTGGAGTCAGAATGAGATGACCAGTTGCGATACTCTTTTGTCAAACCATTTTAAAAATGAGAAGGTTTGTGTTAGATCCAGAAAATGGATAGGGAATGGCAGAATTCCTGTTTTATTCCCACATTATTTCCAAAGCCAAGTCAAACAATAATCATTCATTTGCTGCTTTATATGTTAAGTAGTAAGGACAAAAGACACTTCTAGCTCCAGACATTAAAGACAAACTTAAATATAAAACCAGTATGTGTGTGTTAGAGGCAAGGATTTACCTCAGTGGTTCCTAACAAGGTGTCAAGTTTGGTTCCTGGAACCAAAAAAACAAAAAACAGAAACAAAAAACAAACTAGTGTGGTTTTGAGATGGGATTCAAACTTTCAAACTCAATGATAAGGTGTGTGATCTTATTTAACTTGTCTGTAACTCAGTTTCCCTGTGTGTGGAATGGAATTAGAATGTTAGTTGTCTCAGAGTTTT
Source organism: Thryonomys swinderianus (assembly GCA_004025085.1). Taxonomy (NCBI): domain Eukaryota; kingdom Metazoa; phylum Chordata; class Mammalia; order Rodentia; family Thryonomyidae; genus Thryonomys; species Thryonomys swinderianus. The sequence continues at coordinate 3,522 of PVIC010010322.1, read as the reverse complement.
GCAAAAACTTTAAATGAGCTAGTACACATAGCCATTAGGGTAGTTGCTAACAAATGAATACGAAATTTGCAACATCTGTAACAAGAGATGTTAGCAGTTATTATTATTCTGAAACCCCCGTAGACCACGTAAGGAATAAAGGTGGGAGTGAAAATAATGAGTTGTGTTCCAGCCACAGCTTCTGTGCAGTAAGGAGTTAAAACTCGTCATTTTCAGACTTTAAAGTTTGAAGTGGTTGAGATGAAGTATAAACCTGTAAAATGAAACTTTTCAGTTTTTAATTCCTCAAGTTATATAATACAGATATTGACTCTGTGGTTAATTTGAATCACTCACACATTAGAGAAAGACATTCAGTAGAAAATTCCATCTTTCCACCATTAGGATCTCCAGGGGTTCCAGCATGTGGGCTTTTGTGATACTGAGGCCCTGCCCCTTCCTCACTGTCACACAGGAGACGTGTCCTTTGTTGTCTGCTGCTGAGCAGTAATACATCTTAGATCCTAATCCCTCTGATACCTAAATCCTAAATAACTATGTTGTTTGTAAAAACCTTATCACTAGTCACTCCAAGACAAAAGAAAGGCTGAAAGGAACAGGGGAATGTTGCAGTTAAAAAGCAAAAGCCTGAAGTTTTGCCAATTAAATGTTCCTCTTGGGGTTGATTATGAAATCCAAATTCCTAGCCAGCTGGAAGGTGAGACGTGAGATGTGCCGATAAGGAGACACCCAAGAAATACAGAAGAGTGGGTTGTTTGTGACAGGCCTGACATTCTCATGGTTAACCAAATTTTGTGGTCAAAATGTAATAGTCTTTAACACAGAAAGTTAAGTATCACATGGTTTCTCTTACCTAAGAATCCCAATATGTAGCAATTTAAAGAGCAAAATAAAAAAGCGATGATAGGAAACCAGGAGGCAGACTTTGTGGAGGTGGGAAGGGGTTTTGGGATGGGAAGAGAGGGAAAAGCAGGAGTGGAAGGGAAGGAAAAATGATTAAGGTGTGATATATATGTGTATCAATTCCCTAAGATGATTGTAATTATTAAGTATCGTAAACATACCAGTAAAAAGCAACAAGACACCAATAAAAATATAATAGTCTTTAACCTAGAACAAAATAAATAGGAAAAAGGTGTTCTTGTCAATTCAAATCGAGTCACTGTCAAGTAAAGCACTTCCTCCTTGGCTCATCCCCCTGGATGCCAGTGAAGTCTGGGAGGGGCTTGTCATCACCTGGCAACCGTGAGGCCCTTTGGGGGCCTCGTTCCTCCGAGGCATCTGCAGGCGCATGGCTCCTCATCTGCTTCCTTGGGCACAGACCACACACAGTGAGTGTTTTCCTGTAAGTTCAGCATCTCCTGGTCCATGTTTAGTCCCAAGCGATCATGGCTGTTGTTGAGATTTAATATTCTGAGAGTCAGCAAGCTCCTTCTTGTCTCCTCTGGTCTATCTGAAGCCTCTGCTAGGATTCAGTTTGTCTGAAACCACAGTAAACCCTTAGGCGCTTCCCGTTTCCTTGAATTTCCTCGAGAGCTCAGGAATGAATGAGACCTCCAACCTGCCTCCGCCCGCAGGACCAGTTTGGCTTCCCCTCTTCTGCTATGCACTCAGGTGGTGGGTGTGTTGAGACGCCCTGCTCTGGAGATCTGTGACGGGAAGTGGGTCCCAGCTCCCATCTGCTCCCCGCTGAGGTCAGGTCTCTGACATCCTGCAGGGTTCCAGCTCCTTAGCTCAACAGCTTCTACTCCCAGAAGCAGGCAGAGAGCAGCCTATGTGCTCCAGGGCCTTCATGAAATGATTTTGTGCTGTACAACTGTGTCACGTCTAAGGGAGTCCTATCTGCACCATAATATCATTGATTTGTACATATATTATGATGGTTTTCTAGAAAATAGAAGTTGTATGTCTTTTTCCAACCATACAAAGATCTGTACAGTAACTGGTAACCTAGGTGTCCTAATCAGTATGGAAACTCTTCTTTCCTCCCCAGAATCTCTCCTTTGTGTGTGTGTGTGTGGGGGGGGTTGTTATATCCACATGCACTTTGTCCATTTTTTTGTCTTAGTGTTTAAATGCTATGTTAGTAGTCCCCTCAGCCCAGTTGTTGGCATTCAAGCCAAGATATTGAAATCCACCCCTTTCAACCTCGAGTCTTCCTAAACATCATGTCTCCCAAATAGCTAACTCTTAAAATGAAAAGTGAGGATTTCAAGGTTCTAATTTGGAAGTCAAAGTTGGGAAGTTGACTCTTTGTTCACATTGAACATGATGTTTCAGTATGAACAAAAGATAGAGCAATGAACAGATGAGGACCTTGAGGGGAGATAAAGAAACCACTATGATTCTCTGCCCCTATGATTCTCTGTTGGCTGTGGGAGTCACTGTCAAGTCATAAAGGCAAGGTCCCATTGCTGGTGGGGTGGTGGGAGGGGTCCTGTGTGTTATGCCCCAAACTCATACACAGTAAGAGTGCTAAACCAAGAGCTGAGAGTCAAGATTTGCGAGTCAACACAACAATTGCACTGCAGCTCCATTCTCTTTATGACAACAGACCTTGGGACATGACTGTTGGCTTGTGGAAAACAGTCTTGTGGGAAAGAGATGGGCTTAATAAGCAGGCTGTTTTTGCACACAAGTGTGAGCAGTATGAGATTCAGGGAGAAACAGCCACCAAGATATAGAGACAACTTGTCCCAGGTTCCATGGTTCACTAAAGCACACATCACATGTGCCAATAGGATTGCACGGGAAGCAGAATGCTGTGACCTTTGGTTTCTTACCTATTGCAAACCACACTGGAAGGAATTTTGTTCTTAAAAATGAGGACAATTCTATAATACAGCATTCATATGCTATATTTTTTTTGGGGGGAGTGGGAAAACTCCAGTTTGCTTTTTTTTTTTTTTTTCCTTTTTTTGGAGACAGGGTCTTGCTTTGTAGTTCCGGCTGGCCCTGAGCTCACTATGGTGCCCAGGCAAGCCGCCGCGAACTCAGCAATCCTCCTGTCTCTGCCTCCCAAGTGCTGAGATTACAGGCGTGAGCCACCACGCCCAGCATTATATGTGGTAACCGGGGATTGAACTCAGGTCCTTACGCTTGCGAGGCAGGCGCTGGAACCACTGAGCTAACCCTACGGCCCTCCAGTTTGCTTTTAATAGATTGAGTTTACTGGTACATTTTAGTAATATATTACAATCATATTCACCATTGAAAATTTGTACCTGTACATGATGTATCTTGGTTCTTATTTTTTTAAAACTGAATTTTTCCATTGGTACATTTTTATATACAGCTCACAATCACACTGAACAATGGAGAATTTGTACCAGTATATGACATGAGTTAATTCTCATTTTTACCCATATCCCTATCCACCCCCACCCCCTATATACATGTACTTTTTTATATCATATTTATTCTTTTCCCTCATTACTTTCCCCTACCACTTTCCCTTTGTATATTTCCTATTTCATAAAATATATCATACATTCTAAACTTTTACATCTACAGGTTCTCATA
>PVIC010010321.1:6833-43771 GCA_004025085.1 Thryonomys swinderianus | reverse complement strand
TTATTCATAAAGTCTCTGCCTAAACCAATGTCTCCAAGAGTTTTACCAAGCCTGTTTACCAGCAGGCTTATTGTTTCTGTTTTAATGTTTAAGGCTCGTATCCACTGTGAGTTTAGTTTTGTGCATGGTGAAAGAGATAGGTCTAGCTTTAGCTTTTGGCAGGCTAGAGCCCAGTTTTTCCAGCAACATTTGTTAAAGACCATGTCCAGTATTGTTGTATGTGGTTACAGGGGATCGAACTCAGTACCTTGTGCTTGCTAGGCAGGCACTGGAACCACTGGGCTAAATCTCCAGTCCAGGTAGGATTTCTTAGGGAGAGTTACGGAGTGGCATTACAGCCAACAGGAAAGACACATGCTAGGCAATTAAAGTCATCATGATTCACCTTTTTTGTATCGCAAAGAGTTTAATAGTTCTAGAGAACACACGGTCATTCCAATCACTTCATTTCCATGTACCTTTTTCTTTCTTTTGTCTCTGTGTTTTCTTTGCAGTTTTTCAAGAAATCATCACAAGAGGTAGTGTTTTATTTAGAGCAAAGTGCTTGTCTCCTTGTTAAAAATGGCAGAAACCAAGAAAAGGGACTAGAAGAACCTGAGACTTCTCCAATCCATGGAACATTTGAACAATGTCCTGGAGCCACAGAGTGGTTCGAAGAACCCATTTCAGCCAGCTTCTCCTGACTAGAAGCCTCCATAACAGGTCTGAGTGCTTTTGGGAGGCTCCTCGGAGGACCACGCCATCCCAGCCTGCAAGGACCTGGGAACTGAGCTGATACATCCAGCCTATGTACTATGCCAGGCTCTCAGAAACCCTGTTAGGGCTCTGGTGTTACATACAAGCTGCACCCACATGACATGCTACCGTTACAAAAACTATGCTCCTTAAAAGCATTTAACAGGAGAGACGATACTGGTGATTTGCATGTAGTATAGGATGGTAAAGGCTGAGGGTCCTAGGCAGCCAGTCAAGACGAAGGTCTTGGCTTTTGCCCACAGTGGTCATTTCAGCTAGTTGATGAAATGTATTACTAGAATTCATCCCATTTCCGTGATTCATAAAAACAAAAATTAGGAAATGGTGCTTGTTTCATACATATAGACTTAGGAAATAATATCAGAAACAAGGATAAGAAGCATGCAGTCTCTAGTGACTAATAACAGAGAAGAAGAAAGCACATATGAAGATACAGACAAATGATGAGAGCATGCCAGAGCCCAGCTACTGGCAGTTCTTCTGCTTTTCTTCGTTTGGTTTATCTGCAGACTCTAACCTTCCGGAACGAAGATGTATCACCACCTTCATGATGCTCTTCTGCTGGTCTGTTGATTTAAGAGATTAAAAAAGCACATACCAGTAGTGTCTTGAGCAGTCACATCCACACCGTGTGTAAACATGACCCGGAGACAGTCCACATGTCCTTTCGCAGCAGCAAGGTGAAAACTAGAAAGAGGGAAACACAGATCAGATTTTCATCTCCAGCAAAGCCTTCTGCCCCTTCACTTCTCTCACCTGAGCTCCACAACCACCCATTAAAAAGGTTTTATCAGCCTCACATTGAAAAAAATGTATTAAAAAAAATCTTGTCATAATTGTTGAGATAGGATTGCATGTCACCTTGGCAGTCTTCAGTTCGCGGGTGCAAGTAATCTTCCTGCCTCAGGCTCCTGAGTAGCTGGGACCATACTCAGAGTAACCTCGTTCTAAAGATGAGAAAATAGAGGCTCAACATGGCCTAATAATTTGCTCCCTAACACTTTTCTTTTTTTTTTTTGGTGCTAAGGACTGAATGTGGGGCCTTGTGCATACTTAAACATATACTCTTCCACTGAGCTATCCCACCCTGGGCCCCACTGCCATCTCTTATTAAATAATGAAACAGGAATTGGATCTTAGGTTTTTCAAACCAAAAATTGTTTTTTTTTTTTTTTTTTTTGAGACAGGGTCTCGCTTTGTAGTTCAGGCTGGCCCTGAGCTCACTATGTAGCCCAGGCAAGCCTCGAACTCAGCAATCCTCCTGTCTCTGTCTCCCGAGTGTTGGGATTATAGGCATGAGACACCACGCCCGGCACTGTGGTATGTGGTATTGATGGCTGGTGGGCGTGGTGACTCAGCATTGCATGTGGTTACCGGGATCAAACTCAGGGCCTTGCACTTGCGAGGCAGGCGCCGGAACCACTGAGCTAAATCTCTGGCCCCAAAAATTGGGTTTTAAAATAATTAAGACTGAACCATGTAATTGTTTCTTTGTGTAACAAAGACTGAGGCAGACTCAGTTTCTAACTGGTTAAGTCTAACCCATTTTTCTATTGTCTAGCACTTTCACCAAAGTCACTGTGTCTAAGTAATACACTCTATAAAAAGAAACTTATCTAAGTCACACAGCAGTTCTGGACAATATCAGCGCCAGATGTGCTGCTGAGTTATAGTCAAATAATAGTTCTAACATTTGTTAATGTATGTCAAGCACCTTACTACACACTCTTAGATATAATGTCTTTTCACTACCATGAGGACCTTTGTGGGGTGGTGGTGAGCCAGTCTCACTATGTAGCTCAGGCTGGCCTGGAACTCTTTCTGTAGCCAAGAGTGGCCTTGGACTCATGATCCTCCTGCACCTCCTCAGTGCTGAGATTACCACCCGAGCCTTTTAAAGTGAGTCTTAGACAACAGGAGTCTACATTAGATGCAAACAGGATCAGAGAACGTTCACGATTAGGATACAGAACTCAGTGACACCTGGAGGATGTTCGACCTCTTCAGCCGGCCCTTAAGAAAAGAGGTAACACCCAATGCCACACCAATTGTTTCAGCAAATCCCAGGGTGAAGAACATTCTGCAGGCAGAAGGAAGCAAGGCACAATTCTGCCAGACGATCAGGCTCAACTGCTGCGATGGCCACAAACACCGTGACAGTGTCCGTTGCAGAGGCCTGTCCCCCTTCTGGTCTCCCTCCTGTACAGAGAGGTTAACATGCTTCCCACTCTCCCGCTGCCATTCTCTTTTAAGAACTTTTCCTCAGGATACGTTTTATGCAGCACTTCGGTGTCTATACCACTGGAATAACGTCCAGGTAATGTTCACAGCAGGGTGGGAACTGTCACTGGGTCAAGTCACACTCAACAGGAAACCTCACAGCTGATGCTCCAACCAGCTCGGTCTGACCCCAGATCTTGCACTTCACTGCTGGACTGAGTGAGGGCAGATTATCAAATATGGGTATTTCACTTCTTGTTGCAAATCAGTTCGTAACATAATCTGTCTGTGTGTGTGTGTGCGCGCGCGCACACGCGCGTGTGTTGAGGAAGTCAATCCAACCTCTCGAGCCTAATTTTCCCTACTGTAAAGTAGCAGGACTAAAGTGTAACGTTTCCTATTGCTCTGACATTTCTATTTTGTCACCCCACCTGGGTCTGATTCTGTTTCTAATGTATTTGTGAAACAACTGATGTATAGTGTATAATGTAAAATGTACAATGTCTCTTTATACTGAAATTTACTTATGGGTGATTTCATTTTAGCGAAACCTTCATGATAGGGACCAAGTGGGACTATGGTGACTTGTTTAAATGAAATTCCTGATTAAGTACAGCTTAACCAAAAGAGCACCCCCTAGAGGGCAATTATTTGTTGTTAGCACTGGTGGGGGGGGGCTTAATTTTATAAGTTTATCTTTAAATGGTATATCCTTTGTTTTTTTGTTTTGTTTTTTTTTTTATTTGAGACAGGGTCTCACTTTATAGTTCAGGCTGGCCCTGAGCTCACTATGTAGCCCAGGCAAGCCTTGAACTCAGCAATCCTCCAGCCTCTGCCTCCCGAGTGCTGGGATTACAGGCGTGAGCCACCACGCCCAGCGGTATATCCTTTGTTTTAACTAACCTCAGTAGGTTTCTGAAAGTTCCCCGGCTTAGCAACTACATACACGACGTAAGTAAATGCTCTTGAGGACACTGAGTCAGCATGAAGCGCCTCCCATTCAGTTCTACTTTTAGAGTCACTAAGAGCTGAGCCCCCAGAGACACACTGACCATAAGCATCACCATAGGCTACTGCCGTGCACTGGCAAACGCAGTCTGAAGGCCATGACAGGAGAGTCCCTGAAAAACTTGGAAGTGTCAGAGATTCAAGGTCATTACTTGGAAGGTATTGGCCTTCCATCATTAGAAGCCAGGAGAAGTAAAATGTTAGGACATTGAGACCAATTGCTAGTTCCACGGGAGGAACTTCTCGGACACTGAACTTGTAAGGATGGCCCCTCCACCCTACCTTAACACCTTTGGTGGCTGCTATTCATAGATCCAGTTAAGTCAGGGTTTCACTGAACACGCTTTAATAAAGTCTCTGTGTGACTATGCTTTGTTCTGCCTCGCCCGTTAGAATTTAGATCAGAAATGACATTTTCCTCTATTTGGGGGACTCTCCAACTATTCTGCAGAATACTTGCATCCTGGTTTTTTTTCTTAAAGAATAACAGCTTTTCGATGTGTAAATATCATACCTGTTTTCTGTTATGAAAAACTAAAGAAGTTAATGAGTTCTAGAATGTATGATGGTTACTGTGAGATAGAAAATATTCAAAGGGAAATGGGGAGAAGGGGTGAGTAATGAGGGGTAAAGAAAAAATGTGACAGTAATAAAAAAGGGAAACAAAACATGTATTGGGGTAGGGGAATGGGAAAAAATGAGAATTAAATTATATCATATACTGGTATAAATTCCCAATATTTAGTGTGATTATGATATGATGTATATATATACAATGTACCAATAAAGACAAAAATTAAAAAACAAGAATAATAGCTTTTCCCTCATTTATAATTTTCTCTTGCATTTTACCAAAAACATCAGTAATTACTGTTCTTTTTTTTTTTTTTTTTTTTTGAGACAGGGTCTCACTTTGTAGTTCAGGCTGGCCCTCAACTCAGTATATAGCCCAAGCAAGCCTGGAACTCAGCAATCCTCCTGCCTCTGCCTCCTGAGTGCTGGGATTACAGGCATGAACCACTACGCCCAGCATTGTATGTGGTTACCGGGATTGAACTCAGGGCCTTGCACTTGCGAAGCTGGAACCACTGAGCTAAATCTCCAGCCCCTTTTTTTTTTTAAACAGGGTCTCGCTTTGTAGTTCATGCTGGCCCTGAGCTCACTATGTAGCCCAGACAAACCTCGAACTCAGCAATCCTCCTGTCTCTGCCTCCCGAGTGCTGGGATTACAGGCGTGAGCCACCACGCCCAGCACTGTGGTATGTGGTATTGATTGATGGTGGGCATGAGTCACCACGCCCAGCCTTGTATGTGGTTCCTGGGGATCGAACTCAGGACCATTGCACTTGCGAGGCAGGCGCCGGAACCACTAAGCTAAATCTTCAGCCCAGCAATTACCGTTCTTAACAAAGTACAAATATATATTAGAAAGAACTCATTATAGGGACAGATATACATGCTTATTTTACACTGTACCTATCTAATAATAATCATTACATTTTTCTCTAATAAAGTCATTCTAGGTTCATGTGATACAATGAGACCTATTATTATTTCAAGGTGTTTTTCCAACAACTCTAATTTCCAGGTGTGCAATGTGTTATGGGCGCAAAACCCAAAAGCACAACACAAGTCTGCTCTTCGCGGGCAAGTCATCAGCGCGGTGTCTTGCCCCTCTAGACCTGTGCTCTGTCCTCGGCCCTCGCCTGTGGTCCAGCAGGCAGTCCGCCAACACATCGAATCTATCGGGCTGCTCTACACTTTGGCTTTTAGGAGGTGCTAGTAAGACGGAAAGCTCTAAGGCAAGAGTTTCAGACATCACTCTTTTCACACCCTCCACTCCTCACATCACCAGGCTCTGTCTTCATCTGTGAAGGCCACAGCTTTGACGTCACCAAAGCTACTCTGTGGCTGTCTCAGGGTCTTAGTAACTGCTCTCCCTTCTTGCTCTTCCAGGAAGAAGGCAAAAAGAATTCCCAATAGTGCTAACCCAGGGCTTCTTTCTCACACCTGCTCGTTCCTTTTAACTTAACAGCACAACTGTGAATATTTCCTTTCTTAAGCTCTTGGCAACTGTCCCCTTTCCAGGTGCCGCTTGTTGCCCAGAGAGCCTTCCATCACCCCAGGGTGGGGTATTTTGTGTGTGATCACCTGCAAGGAGAACCATTATGTTCCGATGGATACTATTTGAAAAGCAAATTCAAGCTTTAAAAAAAGGTTCTTACTGCCACTGCCACACACAGTTGGGTTATTAAGATATCTAGCGTTTGGCTGAAGTGCTTTATGGACGCACTTTACATGGAAGAATATGCATATAATTACATGGAATACTAAGTGATTTCAAAATAGTTTTCCAATACAGTCTGAGGCCAAAATGTAGACCAATTTAAAGGATTCAAGTTTACATTTCTCTAAAGATAAGATTAAACAGCCCATTAAGTAAGAATCAATACACAGTTTAGAAAGCTCCAGGTGTTAAAGCAATGTTTGAACCTAGATTTTCTTCTGTGGACTGTGTTTCCAGAGATTATCTTTCTCAGGACCACACACATACACATGTGGAAGCACAAACAACACCACAAAAGCAAAAAGCAAACAAGTAAACACATCCCACACATACCTTACTGCCTCAACAGCCCCAGTCATTTGTAAAACAGAATCAAGACTCTCAGAAAATTAAAATATCATCTCCTCAACCCTCCAGTTGTACTGAAGTTTCCTTCGGTCTACTCGATGAAGACGCTAATGTTTTTACTTAATTTCATCAAATCCTTGATATATTTCTCATTAAAGTACAGGCTACCCTGCGGGTAAATATTAGAAGTGCTGTGAGCATCTCTTATGCTTAATCATATCATCCTCATGGTAAGGTGAATAATATCTTAGCCTTATGTTTATGGTCAAGGGTTCTTCAGTAATGAATTAAAGTTAAAACAGGCATTCATTAAACTTTCCTTTTTACTATACATAAACTATATACTATACATACAAGCATTATATATATACTAATCTAGTCTACTATTAAAATATGCAGACTAGACTTATAAAAAGAAAATAAACAAGAATGAATAATATCAAGGCATAGTTACTGTTTTTTTGGAGACAGGGTCTTGCCACGTCAGGCTGCGTAGCACTCACTGTGTACCCTAATCTGGCCTTGGGCTTGCAGTGACCCTGCTGCCTCAGTCTCCCTGAGGGCTGGGATTAAAGGCATGCACTATGGAGACATAGTTTCTTTGACATCTGTTGACTAATCTGATTAAACCCGTGGAATAATATATAATTGCCATAGAATGTCAGAAAATCATTTTTTAACTTAGAACACGGGATCAATAACTTCAGAGTTTGCTAAGTCACCTGCCCACATAAAAGAAAACCAAAATGGTCAGTGTTCTGGAATAGCTTGATCTTGGATTTATGTAAGATGTGCAAATGCAGAAAATCAATGCACAAATCAGTGAATAGAATAATAAAGTTTCCAGCAATCCCCTTATAATCCATCCCTTTTATACTATGATAGGCCTTACATATTCAGCTTGAATGTCTTAGATAACCAACTAATAAAAGGGGCTGGGTTGATTTGTTTACTTCCCTCAGAGAAAAAGTGCTAGAAGAGGGACCCTACTTTCTCTCATTCCTCAGCCTAGAAGAAATTATTATCAGGAGTAAAATAAATGTGCAAATGGGCAAGGTGTGAAAATTACACTTTTTTGTTGTGCATATCTACTTTGGGTATCTAGTCATCTTAAGGTTTTAACATCAAGAGATGTAGTCTTTATTATATTCACTCCATGGACTGAAAAATTAAACAAAAACTGCAATATGATAGTTCTATTAAAGCCTAGAAAAGGACCAAAATAGGTGGCAAGATGAAATCAAATAGCAAGTTGTGTGATATTAGTTAGGTGATACAAGTCTAAAGAGTTCAGACCAACTATGTTTGAAGGTATGTTCCACAACTAAGCGTTCCACTGGCTAAGGCTAAGAGTTGTTTCTCCATGTGTGCATCTGTAAAGTGAGCTGTAGGGGATAAATGAATTGTGTATGAAACAGCTTAGTAAAATGTGAAATGCAGTACACACACACACACACACACACACGTGCGCGAGCGCACCACCAACTATTATAGCCTGAGCCACACAAGCAAAGCAGAGTATGATATGGTGCTTAACAAAAGGAACTATCTCAACAATCAAGGAGGACAAACTAGCATAAATTAAATCAGAATTGCCACTGTTTTAAAAAATGAAGGGAGTGGGAGAAAATAAATGGTACATGCATTTCCAGTGAGTGGCCACTGGGACAAAATTATAAACAGTCACATATCCCTCCCTCCCAGGAAAAGCAAGACCAGCCTTGTCCAAGGCTCACACTTGAGCTGCTTATATTCTGGCACCTTTCACAGAAGTGATAATCCCCAGAGCAGGGCTGGCAGCAGCACGTCATTAACGTTAGGCTTCTAAATGTGACCAAGAAGCACAGCCAACTTTTAGTAACACAGTCAAATAGGAAGCTGATTTTCATTGGGTGGAAAAATGCAACTTGCCAGTGACAAGACCTGGATTTGCAGATGATAGCAAGTAGATTTCTTTCTTGGGCAGCGAATGATAAATGTTGGAATCCTTAGATGACACCCTAAGGGACAACATCCTCGGGCCAGCCACGTGTGGTGTTCGAACAGGCTTAGGGACAGGTGGTGGCTCAGACTGGCACCTAATTAAAAGAATAGCTGGTGCCATCGAATGGCCCGTGTACTGGGTAACTGGCTAGAAGAACCCATTTCTAATGACAGTTTGCAGGCTGACAGAAGAAGTTTGAGTGTGGAGCAAAGCAGAGGTCACACAACCCCTCCATATTGTTGATAATGTTAATTGAGTATTGGAACTAACTCAAGTATAGGACAGCTGCAATACCTTTGCTGCTACTACAAATACATGCAATCACCTCTTTACTATGTTAATGCATTTATATACATCAAATAGTGTTCTGACCCCGGAGAAATAGTGGTTTCATGGAACTCAGCTTCTAAGTGGAATACTAAAGATGAACCCCAAGTTCCAACTGAAGGCAATTTTATGTAGCAACACACCTATATAGACACATAAGAACATTTGACAACATACAGAGACATTTTTTATTATTAACCAGGGGATGAGGAAAGAAAAGGGATTGTATGATCTACTATCATCTCCTGAGTAAGTGCAGAGACACTGCTAGACTTCCTCCACAAAGCCTGGGACAGCTTCCCATAACAAAGAGTTATCTGCCTGGTCTGAAATACTGGTGACGCTCAGGTTGTGAAACCGTAAGACACCATTAAAAGCAATGAGTAACACGGAAGTATAATTCATCTGAAACAAATTAAAGGCTGCAAAAACAAAATGGGTATATTTTCATCATTTTATTGAGATACAATTCACACATCATAAAATTAGACATTTTAAAGCATGCAATTTGGTTGTTTTTAGCATGCTCACTAAGTTGTGTAACTAACCTAATTATATAACTTCAGGATATTTTCATTGTCCTAAAAAACTCTCGTATCTATTACCACTCACTCTTTTTTCCTCTGTTCCTCTGGAAATCACTAATCCACTTTCTGTCTCCATGATTAGAGATTAACTGTATTAGACTACTCTGAACATGTCCTAAAGATGGGGGTCATACAACAACATGTGGTTTCCTGTGCTTGGTTTCTTTCATTTACGAAGTTTTCAAGGTTCATCCATGTTGTAGTAAGCATGAATACTTCATTCTTCCTTAGTATTGTATTTTAGGAGTATACTACATTTTGCCTAACCACTCATCACTTAATATACATCTGGATTGTTTTTATTTTGTGCTATTATTTTTGTTAAAGCACATATGTAAGCATTTGTGTGATCATATGTTTTCAATTCTAGACATATATACCTAGAAGTGTAATTGCTGAATCACATACTACATTTAACTTTCTGAGGAAGTGCTAAGTTGTTTTCTAAAGCTACTATAGCATCTATCCAGTTTCTCTGCATCCGAGTCAAGACTTGTTATCATCTGGCAAATTTTAATTTAAGAGATGAGAATTTTAATTGTGACCTAAAATATCCAGAGGCAAAACATTTAAGTCTTTTTAAACAAGCTCTTTGAAGTAGTTCAATTAATTACTAGCTGAGAATTCCCCTTCAAGGAAAACAGTGAGTGGAAAACAAATGAGAGATATCCTTTAGTTTTGTCTCTGTAGAAGCTTTTCATTCGTTCTGATTTTAAAGTGTGGCTCTCCTTTTTAATGACAAGACATGTTATTTGAAGTCTATACAATAATATCCTTTATGACATATTTTGTGTCCTTGTTTTAGCTCTTCATTTACACAGGTCAAGAATTTGGTGAAGGCAGAGGCCTTTATCCACTTCTCTAACCCAGGCCCAGAAAAAAGGAAAGAACTGGTCACCGTCCAGGGACAACCACGTCTATCCCAGTTCTGATGTAGCCGAAACCACTGTGTTTCAACAGCTGCTCTAAAAATGGCCTGCGGGCCAGGGGCATGTTAAAATGTGCACTCTCCAGACTACCCTACCCTGCCGAATCAGAAGCTGCTCATACAAGATCCCCGGCTGACTCTCTGTGCACAGCGAAGTGTGTGACCGGCACTGCTCTAAATGTACGACAAGTTAAAATCCCCACACCATCTTTTTTGACAAGGTACCCAACTCTCTTTGAATACAGTTGTTCTAGCTTTAAAAACAGTATCATAGATATGTTTCACAAACAAGGAATCCCCTCTGGGCCATGTTTCTTTATAACTGGGGATGTTTAGCTTTGTAAGACTCAGCTGGGGCCCTTCAACAGGGACTGCAAAGAAAAGGCACAAATAAGCAAGCAGCCTGGAGATTTACATAAGCCTACTTTGATTCTTTGATGCTTAGTGATATTTGGAATGTTACTGCTTTTGTCACTTGGAAAAATTTCAGGGTTTCACTATTTTGTTACTAACTCATACCCTCTCTGTCCCTCCGATGCTCTAAGAGTCAGCTCACTGATGTCCTGCGCTTTGGCATCAGGGGAGTGGCAGTTTGAACACGGCCACGGACTTGGCAGAGGAGCAGGGAGGGGTGGCAGAGAGGCGGGAGGGTCGCTGGGCACCTGGGCACCACTCTCCCGGCTGACAGGATATTCACTGGGGCAATTTAACTTCAGTTCCTCACTTCTAAACCGCAGTTAAGGAAATTAAATGATAAAAACTTCAAGAACAACAGAAGCTAATCTACTGAAACACGTTAGGAATCATACCCTGAGGGCAGGTTTAGAATAAATTATTAGGTGTTTTATAGAGGTGGAAACTGAGGCACTATCCCAGGACAAACACATAGTAGAGCTGGCCCTTTGCCACCAGGCGGAGAAACAGCACTGTCTCACTGGCTCTGCACACTGGGAAATTCTCTGGGTTATGATTTACTAGTTTGCCGCTCTTTCACAAACAAAATTCAAAAACTGGGAAGTATTTGGCAAAAAAGCAAACGTGAACTTCTCACTGGGGCCAAACAAGGTTGCCAGGGCTCTCAAACAAGTGGAACATAATCCAGAACTGAAGCAAACAGCCGGCCGTGGGGTTTCATTTGCTACAACAACTACACTCCCAGTTGTGCAAACCTTCCCGAAATAAATGCCCTGGGGTGAAGCTGGGACACTTCCCAACGCTCTTCACCAGAAGGGGACTTGACCCCTGCTATTCAAAAGCCTAGTGATTATGATCTGCAAAGTTCTATTTCCCAGAGTGACAGCCCAATTCTTTTGGTTACTATACTACCTAACGCTTATATTGGAAAGAAATACAAATTTTCAAGGCTACTTGTAGAAGACTGATTTTTCATGCATATGCATTCACAGAAAATTTCTCTCCAAACAAACTCCTTTCTTGCCCCCTTTCGCCGCCACCTGGGTTGATCCCGTTGTCTCTGCAGTTTCAAGTCAAGGGGACAAGTAAGGGCGCAGAGAGGCGACCACGCACCAAAGCCGCTGCGCCACCACACCTCAGAACCTCAGTGTTCGAAGCCTCTCCGCGGACAGTGTTCCAAGTTGTCATTTCATAGAGACACTGAGGAAATACGGAGAAGGTCAGGACTTGAACTTACTGCTCTAATTCTGAGAGTAGTTTCTCCCTAATATATGCACATTTTCCTTCCTTCATTTTAAAAACCCTTTTGTTTCCAGGAAAGGAGTCGCCGTGGTCAAAAGGGGTTCACAAATAATCCACGACACCAAACAGTCCCTGTGAATGCCAGTGCCCCAATGGAAGCCTCTCATCTCAACCACCTGAAGTGATTTCTATTTTTATTAGACTGCTTTTATAAAGGTGCCTTTCTGGAGAGGTTTAAAAAAAATAGAAAATTTAAAAAATAGAAACAGGAATATTTAGTATTTATGTTTAGGATTTAATCAACGTCCCTGCCACAGTCTGTAAGATTCTACATCCTGACTCCCTTCTTGGCTTCATTTTTTCATCTTCTCTATTCACTGACTCCAGTTCACGGGCTACTAACAATTCCTTGAGGCCACTGAAAACTTTCCTACCTCAGGGACCTTTCTTTCTATTTTTTTTTCTTTTTTGAGACAAGGTCTCGCCTTGTAGTTCAGGCTGGCCCTGTGCTCACTATGTAGCCCAGGCAAGCCTCAAAGTCAGCAATCCTCCTGTCTCTGCCTCCCAAGTTCTGGGATTACAGGTGTGAGCCACCATGCCCAGCATTGTGGTGTGTGGTACCAGGGAAGGAACTGGGGTCATTGCGCCTTGGAGGCAGGCGCTGGAATCACTGAGCTAAATCCCTGCCCCCTCAGGGCCTTTCCTCGCTCCTTCCTCCTCCAGCAGCACTAAGCCTCCAGAGAGGTGCACAGCTCAGCGGCCACTCCATTCAGAAATCTGCCCGGAAAGCCCTTCCTTCCACAGGCACAAGGAAAGCACTGTCACTGCCCTTGGTCTCTGCCATCAGTGTACACAATCATTACATAAGAGCTGCCTGGTAACTGCCTGTCTCCTCACTAGATTGTGGGGCACATGATGCTAACTAAGACACCGACTTTCTTACCACAGAAACCTGACTTGCTTTTTCACATAATACAAATCTTTAGCTTTGACTTTGCCTTTTTTATTATAAGGTTTTTAAGTTTCCTCAAATCAAAGCACACCTGTAATATGGCATAACTGCACGTTTTTCTACGGCTGTAACACATGTTCCTGAGGGGGAAACTGTGTCTTTTATGCTGAGCTCAATTGTGCTTCCCAGAGGAGTTGTACAATGGGTTCTCCAGTGTGGCCTGGAACCTGCAATATCAGCGTCATCTGAGAACCTGTTAGTAACCCAAGCTCTCGGGCTCCACCTCAGGCTCCACGCTGGAGCCCGGCGAGCCCCCATAGGACTCTGAGGCACATTCCATTTTTAGTCACTGACATTAGCGCAAGGAACCATGAAATAAATTCAGTGGCCCTTGATTTTTGTCTAAGCTTTGCCATCCCGCCCGCATCTCATATTAAATGCTTTACTATGGACAACTACAAGGAAGTAGAGGATTGAAGTAGATTGAAAATCAAAAAGCTAAGAATAGGGAATTCGTACAATATTATAGTCTTCCACAAAAGTCAGTCAAATTCACTGGCCTCAGTTTGATCGTCTATCTGGTCTGTATGTTCACAAGTTTTTTCACCTCAAGTTTATGATTCCAATCTATCCTGCCACTTGTTTTATGGCATGTATTTGTTAAAACATCTAAATTGTACCTTACCTACCTGAATGAGAGTAGGCCCATACCAAATTTCACTGCAACAATCCTATCAATGAGATTAAAATATCTGGATTACCATTTCAAATTACAATCGGAGGGTAGGGAAGGCATTCCTACTGCCTAGATTGTAGTTATAAGCTGCCCAGACTAAACTCCATTCTGCCTGTGGGTGTCAGTCCCGCTGGCCTGGCGCAGAACCTTCAGCAGACACATGGTGCTGCCCTTGGGTTTCCAGCAGTTTCCCAAGCAGCTACAGTAACAACTCTGACCACTTCTTTCAATAGGAACCAAGAGTGCAGTTTGAGAAATGGAAATATACGTTGCCTTTCCTTGTTAAATACATTGTGAGTGGCATGAAAAACATGGCTATAAAAATAGAACAATTGTCCTTTCAGTGCCCAGGCTATGCCAAATAACAGCCCTAGCAGTATTTCCGGACGAAGACTTTTTTTTTTTTTTTTGTGGTACCGGGGATTGATCTAAGGCCCTTGTGCTTCACAGGTAGGTGCAGTACCACTTGCGCTAAATCCCCAGCCCTTGGATGAACACTTTTATGGGGACAGGATGGTTGGTAAAGAGACAAAGGATCATGCAAACAAGGGCTAAGAAATCTTACATTTAATTTGACCACTAGAGCTTTTTTTTCTTCAGGACTGTTTGATTGTATAAATGTGGTCTGGAAATAGCACTTGGGCATTTCGAAATTTCTGTCAGGACAAACGACTTGTATGTTGCCTTCAAGGACACACCCTCCACTCCCGCTCCTGGAACCTGGAACAGGTGATTTGTACTAATCCCTGAACCTTTCGCAGCCACACTTCCCTCTTCATACATTTACCTCAAGGGGGCTGGCTGAGAGCATCAGATGAAAAACACATGTGAGAGAAACTGGCAAAATCTTTAAAAGGGTAAACAGATGAACTGTTTGCTAAATCGGTGACACAAGTGAAAACCAATAATATAAAAAACAACCACTTTCTTACTAATTAAGAAAGGTTAGTTGGGGACCTGGGAGGTGTACCTCTAGGGGGTAGCACTTGCTGGGATGTACAAGGCCTGAGATCAATCCTTAATATGGAAGGAAAGAAGCAAGGGGAAGGGAAGGAGGAAGGGAAGGATAATTGTGGTAATTTGATGAGAGATAAGCACTTGGGTAACTAAGATTTACCCCTTCCTCGGTGGCTCAGAGAGGCTGTGGAAACAGACCACCCACTTTAGAAGTTAGCAAGAATTCATGAACAAGGTGGTGAAACGAGGTCTTGCATGACACACTAAAGTCAGTGGTGTGAGAAGGGGTGGAAATTTGGAAGACAGGAGCTGAGGTGAGAACACAGGAGGGCTCAGTACATGCTCATTCCACTGGACTGGACACCTGCACCTCCTGGTGGGTGCTCATCATGAGAACGGCCTTGCTCCAGGATGCCCTGCAGGCGAGTGGCGGAGGGCAGGTCACTCACTCCCTGCGTGCTCCGGGATCAACCCAGCCTCTCGTGCTCTCTCTCTCTCTCTGTCACAGTGAACTACATTTCCCAGGCCCTCCTGACCTTTGCATTCGGGTCAGGTCCAGCTGGTGGCAGGCACCAGCAGACGGCCGGCGGGGAAGACCACGCCAGAGGGCTTCAACCTCGAGCAACAGTTACCCATTTAAGTGTCAAAAATTCTCCTTCTCAGTAGACTTAATCCAACTTTGAAAGCAACTTTAAAATAACGAGTGTTATCATCAGTATAGTTCCTAATTTTCTTATCTACTTTGATCAGCTGTCACCCCTGTGTGGTCATATGCTTCCTTCTACAGAACAATTTGGCAACAACACATGTTCAGCTTTCACATACAACCGGGTTCCCTATTAAAAAAAAAAACTCAGGAATTATATTTCCTTAACATAATTCATTTTAAGACAAAAATCTACCCTTCCTTTAAATTTTATTTTGCCCAGAAACAGTATGTGTTTCTCTATGTGTTCATGTGTGTACAAGCTTGAAAATAATTCATCTAGGCCCTACAAATTGCCCTCAGTGCCCCTGCAATTATTACAGTATAGGGCCAGGGATTTACCTCAGTGGTTCCAGCGCCTGCCTCACAAGCGCAAGGCCCTGAGTTTGATTCCTGGTAACCACAGACCACAATACCAGGCCTGGTAACTCACGCCCACCAGCAATCAGTACCACACACCACAGTGGCCAGAGTGGTAGCTCATGCCTATAATCCCAGCATTTGGGATGAGGACTGCTGTAAGTTCAAGGCTTGCCTCGGCTATGTCATGAATTTATGGCCAGCCTAAATTATAGAGCGAGACCCTGCTTCAAAAAAGCAAAGCAAAACAAACAAACAAAAAACAATGTAGAGAGCCTGGGATTCGAGGGTGCTGCTCAGTGGTTCTTAGGACTGTTCAGATCAGCTACAAACCCTCTGCATTCTACCAACCCTCTGTCCAGACTATTCTCCACCCCAGTTCAACCCAGAATCTCTTTGGGTGGGGCAAAGCCTTTTTCCAAACTGCCCAAGATGATTCTAGTGAAAGTCAAGTTGAGAGCTAGTGATGCGGTTTCAGGTGGAGTCCTGCAGCTGGCTAGGATGAACTCTTCAAGAAGGGAAGGAACAATGGCTATGTAATCACTGTTTTTCTTTTCCATCTGGGTTGGGCTCTATTCGTCCTGCTATATGCACCTGCACTGTCGTCATACTGAGATCACCCAAGTCCTATTGATCCCTTCATTCTTCAAGACCCCTCACATCACACCTCATGTATGAAGTATTTCTTAGCTGCTCTAGTGACCTACACACCAGCACTATGGTCAGTATTTATAAGTTAACCTTGAATTATGCAACATTTTCATTGGTCTTGCCTTTCCAGTTGAATACTGTGCATCTTGCAGGTAAGGACCATATTTCCTCCTTTTTAAAATCTGCTTACATTACAGTGTGGAACATTTTAGACAGAAGTCCCTACCAACCAGTAGGTTCATGAAGCACAAATATTTGGGCATACAGAATTTGTAAGGTACTAACAAGGTTTATATTACCTTCAAAAACTTGTGTGAAACAAACCACAGTGGATATGGCAATTTGTACTGCATAATTTATCATTCTGTCAAATATCAGCAGGTCTTAAGGAAAGACACAGGGTGATTTTGCAAGAGGGATGGAGCTACCACTGTTAGGTAACGGTTTCACAAATCAATTTGGCAGTCACAAATCATTTGGCAGTGAAAACTAGAGAAAGCAGCTTAAGATGTCATGAGTTGATTTCCAAGTCTGCCCTGCTGATACCGAGTATCTAACACATCCGTATACTGAGTGAACAAGAAGGCAGACTGCACAAGCCACCAGACCCAGGAGCCTTTCATTTTACCGATTTGCAGGGCTCAAGGAGTACCGCCCCCACTTTATACAGTAATTAGAAGTCCCACAGAATCACCTAAAAGTACTTGTACAATTCCTTGCTCTCAAAGCCACAATAACCAGGTTTCTGATACATGAACTACATGTGTGTGCATATTTTTAAGGTCTATCCAACACGCGTTCTGGTCCTGGTGTGTGTGTTTGTCCAAATACTAGTGATTTTATTTAGTCTGGTTATTCTTAAGACAAACACCCGTAACTTTAATTAAAGGCACATCCAAACGCAGGGGAAACCATCTTGAAGCAATTAGTCTCTTCTATATAAGAGGTTTTGGGGCCCTGACATCCCCTCACCCCCTTACATCCCCCATGGAAAGAGACCAGATGGCACAGTGGCAAGCCAAGCCCCTGCATAAACACAGCCCGGAGCTGTAACTCTGCCCTACTCTATTCTGTTCTCTTCTGACCAACACACCACACTCTTTTTACTTTTTCCTAAATGAATTCCAATCTTTTGAGTTTTACATTTTTTTTTAAAAAACCTCTCTTTCTTCACTGTTAGGGGAAGAAACATTTCTGACATGTTTTCTTATCTCTTCTCTGAAAGAAAATATTCCAGCAAGAAAATGAAAAGCCTAAGGAATTACCAAACTACCCATCTGGTTATTGACCTTAGGGTATGGCAGCTTCTGGAGAATGTCTGAAAGATGGCTGCCTTTGCTGCCTCATTCTTGGGACTTTCCGGGTCATCTGGTTCTCTAGGTAGTAGATAGTTTCTCTAAACTGGTAGAACAGCTGAGGTGCGGGCTGTTAGAATCCTACTTCTCCTGAGTTCCCAGTTGTTTCACGCCTAAGTAAATTATCCATCAACAGAGGGGAGTGTTTTCTCCCTAAGAGCCACACTGAAAAGTCCCTTCCACAGATACCAAAAAAAAAAAAAAAAAGTTTTTTTTTTTTTTTGTTTTTTTTTTAGTATGACCCTTGTTCTCAAGTACCCTTGTGTTTTTTGTTTTGCTGAGATCTGAATGTGGGAAACAAAGGCATTTCTTAAGTGACAGCCTTTCTGTTGTTCCTGTTCTTTTAATACCATAGAATACAACTGAACATAGATTCTGGGCAAATATGTGGTCATTCTAACCTTAGAAGAAGCAGAAACAGGCAGCCCACTTCTAGAAGAAGGGAGAAATTAGGGGAGAAAATGTGTAGGGCAGGGTAGGGCCACAGGAACAGTCCTCAAGGCCAAAATCAGGACTCTGCACTGACAGGCAACTGTGGATGCCCAGCTGAACTACAAAATGGGTTAGCACAGAAGCTCCACAGAAAATAGGCCTCCAGCCTAATTTTGATATGGAACTATATAAAACGAAGGGTCAACACTTTTAAGGAGAAGGCAGAAAATAAGGGCGAGCGCTGTGAAGGACCCAATTTTCTTTAGAGAGAAACGGAAAACATCTCTTATGTGTTCACAAGCAAATTCTACCTCTGCCTGCTCAGGGGTTGGTCTAGCCAAGAGTGGTAGCAGAGGGGCTGAAGGCCAGCACTGATCTTCACAGCTCGACACGTACTTCTGGGACACGACCAGTCTGTGTGCCGCACACCAAAGGCACTGGGAAGGACAGAGCAACAGAACACTCTCTGCAGCTGAGGCAAAATCCTCACGCATGCTTGCGAGCACAGATGTGCCAATTAAACTACAGATTTCCAAAGGCGAGAAGACTTTAGTCAAGGGAGCAATACCACTGGGGGCTCATTTACAACAGAATCCTCAAGTTTGCTTTTTTTTTTTAAATCCTAAAGGGAAAGGAAAACGGTTTCCAGCTCTACAGCCCCACCTCGTTCTGATACTCAGACCATTGTATTTAAATCAAAACATAAAGCCAGGAAAGACCTAACTTTGAGGTATCTTTAAAAATGCAATTTTGACAGTTACTAGTTAATAACTTTAATCTTCAAAAGGAGTATCTCAAGCAGAAAAATTAAGTGTTGACAGATGACTACTTATGGAAAACTCCTATACTGGAAAAATAATTTCCTCCTTTCTTCCTTTTTCATTAGGTCTCCTAACTTTCCACATCTGTGTCACTGACGGGAAAAATCGCTGACTTGCAAGTGCAGACACAGAAGTGCGAGAGCTGCTTCTACAGAGAGCTCGAGGGGAGCTGTGCCGCGTGGATCTTGGACGCAGTATCTGGAAAGTGGAGGTGGTGATTCCTACATAGCCATGTGCATTTCTGTCTCTCGCAAAGCAGAATGAACACTGGCATGAGCTAAAAACGTGGCCAGAACCTAAAAACACACTAAGAGAAAGAAGCCAGAGACAAAAGGCCAGTAGTTTATGATTCCATTCCAGGTGTTAAGTTATTTTTGTCATTGCTGAGACAAAACATTCGATGTCTAAAGTTAAAGGAGAAGGGATTTACTTGGCCTGCAGATTGCACAGGTTTTCAGTCCTTACTGACTGGCTCCGAGGCAGGGATGGCAAGCAGGCATCACAGAGGAGAAACATCGTGGTGTACACAGGTAGCAGAGGCAATGAGAGACCTTACCAGCTTCTTCTTCCTGTCCTTTTCATCTGACTCAGACTACTGGGATGAGGACTAAAATCCTCTTGGATATTTTGTGGCCATGAGCACTGAGATCCCCCAAGCAGCACTCAACCTTTGAGGAGCAGGAGTCCAGGTACCTCACTTTCCTTACCCTATGGGGAGGATAACTCTGAAGCATGTTCTAAACTTCAGCAAAGCAAAAGTGTCATGCCAAGAGCCAGGCAGCAAATGTCTGGGCTTTGTGAACCATGTGGTCTGTGTTGTAACCGCTCAATTCTGTCTTTGGAGTACACAGGTAACCAATGGACAATGCTTAAACCACACACACAGTTCACCCGCTCCTGCTCAAGTCCAAACAGATTCCCTGAAGTCCTCATTAGGAAGTCACCCCAGCTGCCCATGGTGGGATGTAGTCAATACAAACCCTATCTACACCATTCTGTCTTATCTATTTCCTCTGGGATTTCTGGCAACATAAACTATTGGTACTCAAATCTTTATCTCACAGCCTATTGCTAAGTGCAGCCCAACTGTACCAGTATCGTATTTGAACACACAACTATCCTAGCAATTAGTTGATGTTTCTGTCTTCCAATAAAGTGAGATTGACAGATTATACAACCTATAAGTGATAAGGTCTACATGAGCAGGCTCTTTGGCTCCAAAGTCACTGATCTCTCTACAAAAGAGATCTCCAACTGTTTAACACCACAGACTAGATCCCCAAGACAACTGTTCCACAGACTAGGAGGGGAGTTACAACTTTAGGATGATTCAAAGGCACCTAGAACCAGGGCTTGGGGACCGTTCCTCTGTAATACTTCCAAAGTAAGGATAGACGTGGACACCCGAATACACACACACACACACACACACAAACACACACACACAGAGCACACAAGTATAAACGTTTAATTATGGTAAGAGTATTATGTAAGGCAAACTATGGAGAAAAATCATATTACAGCACTCATATAATTACCCATCTATGTTAAAAAAGGTAATTAAATACACTATAGTAGTAAGGCTTGAAGGTAATACAAAATTGCTTTTCTCTTTTATGCTGTTTCTTATCTAGGACAGAACTCATTTTCCACCTATCAAATTGGCTGCAGTCTTGGTGCTAGTTGTTCTCTGGTGAAATCTTTGGTGGTAGCTGAGAAGAAAAAAGAGCCACTCACGTAGAAGCTGCATGTAGAGTGAAATTAAACATCCTCACACTCATTTGAACATGGGAGTGGGAGGAGAAGTCCTTTCACAAAGACACACAGGCACCCGAAAAACTTCCCAGTGGATACTAAGGAGTCCAAAGGACACTCCAAGAACCCAGAGCGGGGAGACAGAACCCGAGGCTGCAGCTTACGCGGTCTTGCCCTCGCTGTCGTGCTTGGTGGCGCTGGCCCCCTTCTTGCCCAGCAGCGAGGCCACCTTTTCCACATCGCCATTCTCCACGGCCTGCAGCAGGCGGTCATCGTTCTTGTTCCACTCATTGGTCTGTGGGCAGAGGGAGAGGCAGATAGGTGAACAACACTGGCCGGCCGTGCTGACTGGCAGGACCTCAGCCCTCCCAGTTTAAGTCAAAACATCCCACAAATGGGCACTTTTAAAGTACCTTCCCCCTCACCACGGGGATACCCAAGAAGCTCGGTTTCCCAAAAGAAAACATCCACAGTTCATGGGAGTATCAGCTGTCACCAAACTCTGAGGCAAAATCACCCTTTTAAACTACACTTGAGAAGATGAAGCGGCTTAGAAAGACCTGGAAGCCAGTTTACACATTAGCTAGTTTTTTGCTAAACTGGACAGCTGGCACCTGAGAACACTGAGCTTTGACCTGGTCCACAGCTCATGGCCTGTGTTACAGAACAAAACTGACCAACAGCCCAAGATTACCCAGGAGTTTGAATACATATAATTGTTTGTCCGCTTTTACAGGTACATCTTCTGGCTTGCTTAATGGGCCCTGAGTTTTAAACTGTAGTACTCAACGAAGTACTGCCAGAGACAAAAGTTCTTCCTCAGAAAGCTATTAAACATCAAACAGCTTTGAACAAAACCTTACCCACCGCCAACTCCCAACTCCCACAGAATAATTCTGCAAACCACAGTAAGAGTAAAGCTTTCATATACACAGAAACAAGCTTTCACTCTTAGAATAGAAGAGAAACAGATGATCTCTGCATAGGAGGAAAGGAGACTTGAACACAAGACTAAGAAGTTTCAGATGTGAAAAGGCAAGTGACCCACTGGAGGTCGTGGAGCAGATGAGAAATCAGAACCAGTGCTGAGGGCCTGGGAGGTGCCCGGAGCATACAGGACTGACCACAGGAGAGTGGAGGAAGAAATGACACTGGGTACCTCAAAGCCAGTCAGGGGTTCCACAGGCCCAGGCTCCTGTCTTCCCTGCAGCAGGCCCTGAGCTAAGCCTACTGTGCTGCCCTTTGACCTCTAGACGCTGTTACCCTGAGAGAGACAGCTCTTCTCATTCCAAAGCCTTTGACGCACAGGTCTCCAGGGCTCCCTCTTCCTTTCCATGCATTTCACACAGAAGGTTTTACCATGGATCATGGAAGCGTTTTAGGTGACTACCAGGAAGCAGACAGAGGCATGCTTGAGACTGAAAATCTACAAAGTAGGGATTTCACAAGGTTACAGTCTTCCCAGCTCCAAAATGAGTCCCCAAGTTCTATACCCCTGGAACTAGTAAACCCACTGAGACTTCATCTTCTCACAGAGCAAAGGTGGATGCTAGTCACCTTCCAACCCTTGCTGAGATAAAGGGCTTTAGAAAAAGCCTCAGTTCTTGGAAGAGCAAAGCAGAGGTGGCCAGAGGGGGTGTGTCTGTGTCTCAGCATGGGGACACTTCATTACTCAGCACTCCCTCCTCCTCAGCCATGATCAAGCACAGCAACACAGTAAGAAGGAATAATCTAGAAAGAAAATCAGCAGTTTATCCTCTAGGCTCAGGAATTTGAAGTTTAAAACTCTAGGTTGGTATGGTATGACCTTAAGTCACCCATAACCTCTCTTGCCTCAGTCTCCTAAGGCTGTAGACTGGATACCCAGTGTGATTCCTCCAAAACTCAAACCTCTCTGTAAAATTCCCCAAACTGAGCTGAGTGAGGGATTATTCTAAACAGTACTACCTGTGTGTCTCATCCACTTGTCCTGTGGCTTGGCCCTGAATACCCCACAAGCGTAATTTAGAGGAGGAGAGGTTTCTTTTGGTGCAGTCTCTGTCCATGGTGGGAACGCTCGCCTACTCATAGAACATGACAGAGTGCTTGCCATGGAGGAAAGCTGCTCATGTCCCCGTGGGCAGGAAGCACTAGGAAGGGAGGGGGACCCCTCCAGTCATGTTCCCAGTGACTGGACTCTAACTGGGCCCCACATCCTAGCATCAAGTCAAGGTTGGAGGTCCCATGATCCGACCATCTTCCAAATGCCCCACCTTTGGGCATCACAATGAAGACTCTAGGGCACATTCTAGAACTAAACCACTGTCTAATCCTGTATCTACAAAACCACTAACTCTCAATGAGGTACAATCCTGCCTGTGACAATACATTTGGCAATCTTTGGAGACATGTTTCATTGCCAACTATAACCCTAAAAGGGACAAAGTACTGTCTTAAGATCCTCTAATCTAAAATGACCAAATTAAAATTGGATCGAAGACTGAGAAGATCAAAAGAATATTAAATGTTAGCAGACAGGACCAAAAGCACTTAGGCAACTGAGAGGACATGAAAGGATTTTTGTCAGTGCTGCGAAGGCACTCATTCTTAAGTAAAGAAAAAATCTGATTACATGGGTTCCCCACAATCAGTTCCACGTGGATAATGAGGGGGTTTAGTCTCTATAGGACATGGCAGGGAAGGTTTCCGGCTTCTGCACTTCAGAGAGGAAGGTTGATGGCACATTCTTTAAGGTGTGAAATCCTTTTTTATCTAGAGTCTGCCCTGGAAGAAGGTTGGAGCAGACAGACCACATAAGAAGAACATAGTTTCCCACAAGTAAATATTGAATGAATAATCCACAACACCTCTCAACCTGTACATGCTAAAGAGAGGACTCATGGCAAGCAGCAAGAGAGAAAAAGACAGATGCTCAGTGCAATTGGAGGCCTTAGGGTTTCTGCAGTTCAAAACAGAAGGGCAGAGGCAAACCTGAAGGAGAAAATGGAAGGTAGATCATTAGTTGAGAAAGATGCAAAGAAAGTAAGAGTTTTCATGAAAATTCTCACAAGTGGAAGCCAAATGTCCTAGTTAGATCTCTGATCCAAGAATCTGGATTTTGAACAGCGAGTCTTCCAAGGTGAAAGGCCATTTCTTAGACTTCTGAGCAGCCCCAGCAGTGAGTGAAGCTAGGCTGCCAGAAGCCTATGATCTTGGGATCTGGTTACACATGGAGTTGGCTCTGACATGCATCACTGGCCGACCACAGTCCTTCCAGAAGCTTGGATACCCAAGTGCTGTCGATTTTCCTCCCCTAAACTTGCCCATGGATCTTCTTGACATCCTCTCCCTGTTCCATACAGAGAGATACTGCAATACCAAAGTACTGCAGTATTTAAGAAGGGCTCTGGAGGTCATTCATTGCTCTTGAAAATCTAGAAGCAAATTCCTGTTCCCCCATCCGTCCCTCTGCTGAAAGGAACTAAATTGAAAATGAGTGTTGAAAATAATCTCAAGAAGTCATTGTAGTGGATATACTGACCAAAGTTAGGGTTGAGTGGATAAAGATGAAATCTGTCATTTTGCCATAATAGTGCAAATACCTTCATCATAGTGCAGGCTCAAGGAAGGTGTCTAAAGACCACCATCACCCTCATCAGTTCCCATGAAAATCCTCTCTTCTAATTAATGCCCCCCCCAAAGGACAGGCTCTATCTATCCTGGTCACCTTTTCAACCTACGAATGCAATCACCTAACATATATTTAAAAATGAAATGGAAAAAATATAAAACATCAGGCATAATAAATTTATTAAAGTTAAATATCTTATGCAACTTCTACCTATTATACACATATGTATATTTGGCCTTGATATAAACACAGTTCTTACTTTACATTAGAAGTCAACTCTTTGGAACACTGTCATCCCACCACCTACACATAGGCAAATTTCTAAAGCCTGCTCAAGGCCTTCAGGCCTTTCCCGATGACCTCCTCCCGGGCTTCTCTATTTCATGGTGTCCCGAGGGCCCACCTACTCAGCGCCACTGAAGCCCACAGTCTAGACTTGATGAAATATTGCATCCTGGCTTTTGTTCAGGGGCTTCCTGTGCTTGTTTTGTCTCCTGTCTTCAGCTCCCTGTAGGTACAATATTCCTGATCCCCTCCTCCCCACTGTGCCTAGAAAATGAATTTGCTACAGATTTTCCCAGGTTTTTCCCTTTTGATCAACCTAAATCTCTTTTGAATTAACAAGTAGTCATTTACAAAACTTGTTCTTTTACAAATAATTATTCAGTCGAATTTCAGAGTTCTTAAAACTTTGTAAGTTAAATAAATGTATCTCCTTTAACTTTTTCACAGAGGCCAGCTTCCCAAGATCATATTGATAGTTGCTTTGAATTCCTTCATGACTAACAAGCCAAACATCGCTCGTACGTTCAATCAGGGCAAAAGCAATGTTTTCCAGTCATGACATCCTCCTGGGTCACTCTGTGGACTCCTGCCCCATCCTGGAGGTTCTGACCCGGTGATCTGGGACAGATCCCACTACCTAGTAGGTTTAGCAAGTCCTCTCACTGACTCTTATTACCATCCTGGGGACCACTGGAACCTCTGCTGATTAGGAAACTGCCTTGCATGAATTTTCTTTTCCACAAAGCTTCTTAGGAAGGTGACAGAAGAAAAGAAGAATCCTAGAAAACATGGTATGCCTTCCACATATGCTCGATAAATATCCGGCTTTCTTAGGAGCTGTACGGACAACCTGTTGTGTGAGACATGTATAAGAATGTTGTGAAAAAAAAAAAAAAAGAATGTTGTGGTTTCTAAGAGGTAAAAATGACAAGTGACACAAATGTCCAATAACGGAGGAAACATGAACAGATTATAAGATAGTCAAATGATGGGATACCAACAGCAATGAAAATGAACAAATTACAAGCAAGTATAATAATATGGCTAGATATTAAAAACAATATTGCTGAAAGAAACAACACACACACACACACACACACACACACACACACACACACACACACACGGTAAAAAGAAGCTCTTTTCCCCCAGGGCTTTCATACCAGGCAAGCACTCTACACTGAATCACACCCCCTTGCACACAGTAGAAACAGTGGCTCACTTCCTGCCAAACCAACACTAGGTCAGTACCTCTGATGGTCACAATCTGCTGCTTCTCCATGTCTACCCCAAAGGGAACCTGGTACCAAGACTTCATCCTTAACCCTTTGGGAGCTTCAAAAACTGACCAAGAAAATTTGTTAAAGCTAGAGAATTTCCTCAGAATCAAGCACAAAATTTGCATATAATTCAGAGTTCTCCAGTTTAAACAAACCCTTAGCCAATCCAAGTAAAGTACCTTCAGTGTAGAAAGGAAGGAATAGATCTCAGAATCAAGGGTTTTTGAAACACTACCTCTACTACTTCCCATTCAGGTAGCTTTGAGTTTTGCATACACCCAGGGACTCTATCCCCTTAGCTGTGAAGCAGGAGAAATGCCATCTACTTGCAAATTATCCTTGACCATCAGATAGGATATACATAGTTGGTCTGGTACAACTACTCAACCCACAATCAGAACCGATAGGGCCTTACACAAATTTTCTACTATGCTTCTTAGAAATCCCATTTTAAGTGTCTCTAGAGAAACCTTTATAGCCATGAAACTATTGAATATGGTTCACTTTTCCAGGAGACTATTTAAACAGATGCTATTTCAACAGAGCACAAGAGGCCACATTTGCGAGTTCAGGAAGCCATATATTATGCTCCTGAGACGTGTGTAATGTGTCAGCTATGAAGGGCAGCATGTGGAAAGGCAGATTTGACCCTCAATGTGGGCTCCAAACATTCTTGCTAATATATCACAAATGAGATTTTCAATGCCTGGCCGGTAAGTTTCCTATTCATCAAATCATTTCCAAATGACACCCACTTACTTAAGAGTTTTGCATGCCTCCATCCAGGGGACCAAACACCATGTCAGCGGGATGATGAATGCAGGAGCTTTGGCATCTGGCAACATCTGCCCTTGGCCAGACATGGCATCATCTTTTTTTAATTTTAATTTAATCGTGGAGAACTGAAAAACCAGTGGAAACCCAGTGGTCACAGACATCTGGTTAGTAAGCAGGCTTCAGTTTTGAATACATCCACTCAAAATAAGCCGGTGGCCCAGAGTGAACTGGGAAAAGAAAGAGTTTCTTTGATTTTTTTTTTTTTTTTTTTTTTGGTGGTGGGGCTGGAGGAGGTGCTAAAGCCCAAACCATCACAAATGGGAAGAACTCTTGCCATGCGGGTATGTCGGAGCAGCCACTGGGAAAAGTCACTCAAGAGATTGTCTTTGGAAAAGCTGTATTTCCCCCTTTTGTTTACTTACAGAGAGCACAGCATGTTGCCTGTGGAATCAGCAAGGCTAAGGTAAAAGACAAAGTAAGCCATGTGTGAGCTGGTGAGGTTGCGAGTTCATACCGTCCAGAAAAGGTAGCACATCGTTTCTCAAAATTTATAAACAGAGGGCCAAGAAGCACAGACAGCTTCAGTGTTACACAGTAGTTTCTCCTGCTGATTATTCCAGCTGGTACTTTTTAATAATATCTATCTGTCGTGTACAAAGTAATACGGAAGAGGCTGTAGATGTCACAGCTATGTGAGGCCCAACTCCTATCACTCATTCACTCACTCATTCGACAAATACTTACTGGTTGTCTTTTACATGCCCAGAATAGGCTTTACCATATTTTCTAGACAGTTGTGGGGGCAAAACAAAACAAACAAATGAAACAAACAAAAAAACCCACAGCAATAACAGAAATATGTGACCAAAAGAAAACAGTATTAAGGTCACCTGAAATGAACAAAATAGAGAACTGACCCGAGAGAAGGGAGAGGGGACTTTCAGCGAAGATATTCACAGAGGCTACACTGGGTCTGCTCTTCGCCCTGAAGTTGTCGCCCTTCCTTTAACGAGTCAGCTAAGCTGCTGGGTCCTTGGGTCTATTCCTCTTAAATGCTGAGTGCGGTGTCACAGACGGACTCTGATTACTGAGACCCCCACGCAGGACCAAGCGAGGCCTCTCTGCTGTGCTCCACCTCTCCTCTTGACATCCCCTCCCCCTCCCAGGATAGGCTCTTCCCCTTGTTTGGCTCTTGAATGTTTTGCTTCTGCAGCGCTTGGCACAGCTGTACTCAGACAGTCTTTCGGAAGCATCAGTAAGGCCTGTGGACTCCCAGCGGACGGCAGCCCCAGGGCATGGCCACTGGCCAGCATCTGTCAGTTTGCCACCAAACCCCATGGAGCCCACCCTAAACTGCCTGCCAGATGGGAGGAGCAGTTCAGAGTTGATTGCAGATCTGCTTTTTCTTTCTTCCTTCCACCCAGAGAGACTTTAGTAACCCTTTCTTCACCACTCCTTTGCCTCAAAATACAAATACAGTGACATTCTCCAGTCTCACCAGCTTCCTTCCGTGGCCTTTGTTGACCAATGTTCTCTTACTATAAAAAAAAAGTCACAGGAGGTAAAAACACAGTCTTAAAGGGAAAATTACTTCAGTTAATCCAATAGGTTTTAACCATATTTATTTATGAGAGAGAGAAGGAGAAAGAGGAGAAAGAGGAGGAGAAGGAAGAGAAGAAGAAAAGAAGGAGAAGAAGTAGTAGTAGTAGTGGAGGAGGAAGAGGAGGGAAAAAAGGAAGAGAAGTAAGGAAAGAAGGAAAAGGGAGAAATAAGAGGAAGATGGGTAGCATGTGGAGCTCTGGGGATAAAGTGATAGGCATGAAATAGTCTTGGCTCTCCAGGTGACCACAGATTTTAAGGGAAGGAACAGACTAGACAAGTGCTGTGAACTAAGTGCTACAAATATCCAGAGGGAATATAATTAAAACTATTACTACTTAACATAACTACAACTGTTGTACTGTGTTAGATAATCTTAACATAACTGTACCAGGTAGGTACTTGTATTAGCCCATTTTCCAGATGAGAAGACTGAGGCACAGAGCCATTAATGAACTCAATAAACTTACTCTATGCACAGTACAATTATTTTTCTTAAGAGAAGAAAGCTAAAGCAGTTTGATGGAGATGGAACTTTTTAGGATGAGAAAGATTTAGTCATGCATGGTTCCGAAGACACAAGAGATAGCTGAGCCTGGTGAGCATGGTCATGTGCTGCCTCTGAGAAAAGAGGAAAAGGAGGGACAGAGATGCAGATGGTACAGAGGAAGGCACCATGTGTTTTATGGCTTTTATGTTTTCTCCAGGAAGCAGGAGGCAAAGTAATCAGGGTCAGTGGTGGGTAAGAAGTTTGACAAACGATGACATTCCCAAAAGCTCCCGGGGGAAATGAGAAAAGAAAGCCACTTGAAATGAAGAAACGAGTTTTCAAGTAGCCCTGAAGGTCCAGCTGGGAGTGGAAATTAGAACTCCATTAAGGGGACAGTTTGAGAAGGCCACGTGATGTTTCACGGGGAGACGGGGCAGGACAGGAGCGAGAGGTGGGAGGCTGATCCTGACCAGAGACTGGGATACAGGTCAGTGGAGTCCATGGTGGGAGGACAGGAGGCGCCAAGGAGAGGGGTTCCGAAGTGACCGCGGACGAGGGTGGCTGGAGACCAGGCAGCGTAGCTCCCTGGGTGGAGAGGAGGGCTCAGTCACACAAATCAGGAGCAGGATGCTGGGCAGATTACATATACAGAAGCCAGAGCTCCCAGGATGATGGCAGGAAGGAAAAACAGACAGTGGGAGCCAGAATGTTACAGAGCTATTAGTGAGTAGTTTAGGCTCTGAGGAAAAACACTCAACAGGCAGTGAGAACTGTGAGACGGAGGCTGCTGAGCGTCACTGAAGAAAGAGCAGACTGTCCGAGGAGAAAGAGGCGGTGGGCCTGGAGGGCCACAGAGTCCAGTCTTGGTGGCTTCTTGAGACTTGCTGAGTTTGTTTTATAAATGGTACTTTCCGGGTCACTTTATTTCATTTAAGTCTCTGCGACTACTCCACAGAGTTGAACAATGTCCCTAGAAAACTGATATCCTCCCAGATCCTCAGAATGTGACCTTATTTGGAAGTAGAGTCACGGCAGAAGTCTTCGAGGTAAGATGAGGTCACGCCCGTTTGCAGTGAGTCCTAAGTCCAGTGATCAGTGTTTCATAATGATCGGCCCAAAGACACAGGACGAAGGCCATGTGGCAACAGAGAGGACACTGGAGTTCTGCTGGGCTAAGTAAGGCAGAGCTAGGACTACCAGGAACCACTGGAAACCAGAAGCAGTAGGCAAGGACTCTTCTCCATTTATTTATTTTTGACGCTGAGTGCTGAACGGAGAGCCTCAGCACTGCGGGATCCCAGCTCCCCTAAGTGTCTTTTAAACACACAAGCAAGAGCCTAAAGCAAATTCAGTATCATGTTGAATCTGCAGTTACACAAAATCAACTAAAGGATAATTGATTTTATTTGTATTTACTTTACAAATATTATTATAAGGCCTCTGTGAACAGCAAGCTCTTGTAAAACACTGTGGGCACATGTATGAGATTTTTATTAACTCAAATAAACACTCACTGCTTAAAGGGAGACAGTTTGTGTAAAAAATGAATATCTTATGGTTGAAGAGTGACTTCTGTGCACACAGACGAGACACCTAGAGGCATGTTTAGCTACAGTCCAAGTCCAAGTACATACCAGGTATTTTCAGCATACATTTGAACAGAGGCAGCAGCCCCAATCCCCTTCCCATCCTTTTTCCCTTCCTTTCCTCCCCATGTCCAGTGTTCCCTTTGCTCCATGCCACACCACTATGCAAAGTGCGTCAGCCAAACCCTTAGCTCAAAAACACATCGTTTTTATGCTTACGCACTCTAGCTATTCAAGTAACTTTTGTTTTGCCATCTTTCTACCCACAAGGTGTGAGATTGCTCCCTGATACTCATTTTAACAAAGTTTTACAACACCATTCTCCACTGAAAGAATGAACGTCTCTTATACTCAATTCTTGGGACCAGAAGTGTTTCAGATGTTGGGCTTTTTTTGATTTTGGAATATTTGCATATACATAATGAAATATCTTGGGGATGGAACCTCAGTCTAAACATGAAACTCATTTGTTTCATTTATATCTCCAGACATATCCTAAAGGTGATTTTAAACAATATTTTCAGTAATTTCTTACATGAAGAAAGTTTGAACTTTTCCACCCTGTGGCATCACAATATGAAAGAAGGATCTGGAAGCATTTCAGATACTAAACTTTACTATAATTCTCCCATTTTGTGTCTTCTTACAGAGATAGGAAAAGGCTGAGCTATAGAGCTAAGAGCTGGGTTTTGAGATCCTGGGTTCAAATCTTGACTCTGCCACTTACTAAAAATGTATGACCTTGGAGAAATTATTTAATTTTATGTGTCTCAGTTTCCTCAATTGTATGATAGGAGATAACAGCATTTTGACATATCTCACTTCCCAAATGAATTGTAATTAATGGCATAAATTTTCAAATTTTTCCAAAATTCCCCTCTGGTAGATATATCTAGACTTATTTATTTATTTACTTATTTGCTTACTTACTTACTTACTTACTGAATCTGTCCACTAAAAGGGAACTTTCTCTCTTAGGCAAGAAAGGAATGCTCCTGCGTTCCAGCTTGTCATGACCATTCTGTATGTACTCCAAATAGGGTTGGAGACCCCAGAGAACAAAAAGTGACAAATAATCAAAATACCAAACACACGCAAGCATAGCATGCTAACTTTAAGAAGCCTGGATATTTTATTATATTGGAAGCAAGAGACATCACTTATTTATTTATAACAAGTTCTCAAGAAGAGGCATTTGTTAGAGCCTTTCAATACTCCAGTAAGAGCAAACCCAAAGTAAACTCACAGAAGAAAAATGTCTAGATTCAAGAAATTATTTCTGCCTGGCGTCGAAAGGCAGAGGCCAGCAATGTCTAAGAGCACATGCAAGGGTCAGGGCATTCATGCTCAGTCTGACTTCAGATGAGCCTGTGTCCAAACAGCTCTCCTGTGCCACCAGCTCCCCACGGCCAGAGGAGACAGAGCTTCCTAGAGAATCCGAGAAGGCATGCCTTTGCCAACTGCACATTTCTTAATGCGACCAACACAAGAAGCCAAAACCAAGGAAGCTGGCAGGCATGGAGAACTTTGGAAAACTCACAGAGGTACTTGCGAGTGAAGCTTCACTCATTTCGTTTTGCGCCCACAAGGGTCTCCAGAAAGTCTTGTCTTAGAGTCTTAGGATTCAGCCAGATGTCAAGTGACAAGCAAACACACACAAAAATCACCCCAAGGGGGGAAAGCCTACTCAAGCAATATCAAAACTCCAGTGTGTGTTCTTGGGCTGACATTTGACCCTAATCTAATAGACGTTAGAATCTGTATTTGACTGCACACTGAAAATGAGTTAAAACAATGAAATAATATTTAAAAGCACGGATGCTTTTCAAATTCTAAAACTTCACTTCCCAGAACATACTGTCTTATCTGCCAGAGATAATTTCTACGGAGAATCACCCAGTATTTAGCTAGTGGTGTCTTATAGAATATAAGCTCCAAGGAAGGCACAGTGGCTTTTCCATCTGTATCTGATGCATCTCACATAAGGGCTGGGCCAGAGAGGAATAAATGTTTTTTTCAGTGAATAATAATAGGCTCAAGCAGAATACTGAATGTCAAAGACTATGTTCCCATTTACTCCAAGATACACTTTCCTCTTCTCCATTGCAACTATTTGCACTTTATCTTGACATTTTCTTCTTGATATCTGCCTGCTAGTAGGTATCAACTGGCTCCCTTCTGTCATTCTATCAAATTCAAACTCTTGATACTAGCAGCAGCAGAAGACAGCTCGCCAATAGCACTCTGACTTTTTGGAATGCTGCAAGATGCAATGGATGAAAGTATGGATCCAGAAGCAGACATCTGTATCCACAGCCCAGCTCTACTCTGTGGTTGGGGCCCATTGACTTTATTCCTGTGTGCCTCGATTGTAGGGTAAGAGACTTTAAATGTAAGTTCTATCACTGGGTGTTTGTGAGAAAGACATAAATCAAGTATTTTAAAAACATAATCTGGCATGTAAGAACCATTCAGTAAGTACTGGTTACTATGGTTATTATTCACAGTTCCAAGGGAAATTCTATTGTGTTATTTTGAATAATACTCCTTTTTCTATAGAGTTAGTGTATGTTCCTGCCCACAGTGTATTTCTAGGACGAAACCCAGTTTTATGACTGGCCACAGCACAGGTTAAGACATACTGCAGATATATGCAAATCCAGACCTCTACTACAACTGTACTTTCCCACAGGGTAACTTACTTCCAAGCTACTAGAGTTGTGTATACTTCTGGGAAACTAATCCGTATCTTACATTTCTT
The DNA here is from genome assembly GCA_004025085.1 of Thryonomys swinderianus. Lineage (NCBI taxonomy): Eukaryota > Metazoa > Chordata > Mammalia > Rodentia > Thryonomyidae > Thryonomys > Thryonomys swinderianus. The sequence goes on along the minus strand of PVIC010010321.1, from coordinate 10,557 downwards.
AAACCTTAGATCACTGTCCCATTAAAATACACTGCAGAATATAAAATTAAGGTACAACTTGTATCTCCACAGTAAACTATGAAAAGATGATGAGTCCAAGCTGGACATTTTAAGATATTACTTATAGTTTTAGGACAAATTTGAAGACAAGCCAACCAGACCAATGATATCAACAAGCTGCCTTCTTCCTTGCTGGGAAAATGGCTGGAAGAGATTTTAACAAAATTCCAGTCAGTATCTAATTCACAGGGATACAAGGAGGCAGTAGAAGTGATCAACACTTGATAGTAAAAGTGTAGGGCCGGAGATTTAGCTCAGTGGTTCCAGTGCCTGCCTAGTAAGCACAAGGTCCCTGGTTCGATCCTGGTAACCACATACAACAATACCGGGTGTGGTGACTCACACCCACTGGCAATCATTATCATATATCACAAATGCCAGGCATGGTGGCTCATGCCTGTAATCCCAGCACTCGGGAGGCAGAGACAGGAGGATTGCTGAGTTTGGGGCTTGCTTGGGCTACATAGTGAGCTCAGGGCCAGCCTGAACTACAAAGCGAGACCCTGTCTCAAAAAAAAAAAGACAAGTTCTGCAGGGAACTCAGGACTCTTGTTCCTATAGAGCTGTACTCTTTAAGAAACCAGACAGGTGGGGCCAGAGATTTAACTCAGTGGTTCTGGCACCAGCATTTGATCCCCGGTAACCATATACAATGCTGGGTATGGTGACTCACACCCACCAGCAATCAATACCACATACCACAGTGCCGGGCGTGGTGGCTCATGCCTGTAATCCCAGCACTCAGGAGGCAGAGGCAGGAGGATTGCTGAGTTCGAGGTTTGCCTGGGTTACATAATGAGCTCAGACTCAACCTGAACTACAGAGCAAGACCCTGTCTCAAAAAAGGAAAAAAAAAAAAAAAAAAGAAACCAGACAGGTTTTCTAATGTGTGCTTTCAACCAAAAGAAAAATGGGTCTCTGAACTTCTCCAAAGAAGATTCTGGGAAAGATGAAAGATCATGCATAGAGGGCAAATTTAAAATGTGTTGGAAATAGTGGAGAATGGATAGAGGAGTCTAGAAAATTAACAGTTAAAAGACAAGCTGCGCCAGACAGGTTTCCTGTTGCTGGAACAAATTACCTCACACCTAGATTTAGAGAAGGAGAGGTATATTCCATGGTCGACTAGTTCCAAGGCAGAAATATCATGGCAGGAAGGCATGGTGGAGCCAAGATGCTTATTTTACAGCAGTCAGGAAGCAGAGCACAGGAGAAGCACGTCAGAGAGGGAGGCGTCAGGGGCTGGATAGACCACAGTCCTCAAGGGCAGGCCTATGACTCACCAGCCACACCCTAGTCCTGTCAGGTTACAGTCACAACTAATCACCACACAAGCTGAAAAGAAGAAAATAAAAAGGAGGTGATAAAGAGAGGAAGAAAGGGATTTAAAAAAAAAAAGATACAGTATGTATATGATACAGAAATTTCAGGAAAATTTAAAAAATATAAAATGTAATAAAATAAAACTATCCTGAGCTAAAGAAAAGCTTGTCTAAAAAAAGGATTCCTGCCTGTAATCCAAGTACTCAGGAGGCAGAGGCAGGAGGACTGCTGAGCTTGAGGTTCCCCTGGGCTATGTATTGAGCTCAGGGCCAGCCTGAACTACAAAGCAAGACCATGTCTCAAAAAAAAAAAAAAAGAGTTCCTCAATTAATAGGTAAAATTAATTGGAGGTGAGGAGAGGCAAAGATTGATACTTTAAGACACACTTTGATGAAATCTTTTGATTTAAAAAATGGAAAAAGTTCTATTGGTATCCAGCTAGAAAACTATTTTTAAAAGCTTCCTATTCAGTCTGGTTGAGGTTTCTCTACAGCACTACAAGCCAGAAGTATGAGCCCGCAGCCGTCTCCTGACCAACAGCTCTAGCACAGACTGAACATGCTTATGCTTGTACCTAGATGCTCCATTTGCAAAGTTCCAAAGGCCTGGACCAACTGTCCAAGGAGTGAATCCAAACAAGAACATATGAATCTGGAAATTTTGATTGATATAAACTCTGAGAAACCAAAGACATCAAAGTACTTCTTAACAGAATTATAAAACCACAAAAATGTAAAGTAAATTTGGAGCCTGAAAATAAAGGCATTATATTAATCGTTATCACTGTACCAAGAAACATTTAGACTTGAAGTTTCAAAATTTAAAAGGCCATATTCTTCTCCAAAACACTCTCCTGGCCTAAGGAATATTCTGATAAGAGGTGGTGATCTACTTGGAGCGGATGATGGAGAGTAATTCAGTAACTCCAGCACAGCTGCGTGTGGTGGGACCTGCCTGTGATCCCAGCACTCAGGAGGCTGAGGCAAGAGGGTCACCATGAGTTCCAGGACAGCCTTGGCTACATAGTGACAAACAGAACACCGTTCCACATAGGTATCTTAAAAATTAAACTGCTCTCAAGACCTTACCCTAAGACTTTCCTTAACTTGTCATAATCCTCCAAGCCCAGTTTATGTGCTATAACCTTCACCCTGTGCTCATCATGTGCTATGTTGGTATTACATGTGCACCTCTTGGTTCTTGACTCAGCACTAGCAGAGATTCTACACATTTCAGACAACAAAATAAAATGTGACAAACATTAAAAGGAGTACTCTTAGACAGTTTTTCATGTAACACTAAAAATTTTATAGCTTTTCTCACTGTTAGCTCCATTTGTTCAAACCCACATTTCATAGACTTTTATGAAAAGGCTCCAATTTAACCTAAATTTTAATCTATTTGATCAAAAGACTTCCTAAGGTGTGTGTTCATACATGGAATTTTAGGCTGGCTTGGAATGAAGAATATTTGCATTTTTCTCATACGTTACTATGCATAGCCTGGTTTTCTTTCCTCCTCTTCTCAAAACATAATTGTGATGTTAAAAAGAGGGGGACAAACCCATGTACATAGGGGGTGGCAGGTTGTAGGATGGTTAGGGGAATGGGAAAAATGTGAATTAAGTCATGTCAAACACTGGCACAAATTCTCAATGTTGAGTGTGATATACCTCAAAAACAAAAATTGTATCAAAACAAAAATTTTTTTGTTACAATCATTTATCATGGAGATTCGCCATGAAAATTGAATGAAATAATGCATTAAAAACACTATGTCATGTGCCTTGCCTGTGTAAATGCTGAGTAATGCTGCTATCAGAACCACTCTATAATGTAATTTGCAAGATATCAGAGTCGGAAGTGTTGTAGGGATTGGACCCATTGCCAGATTCCCAAGTCCAACAGCATGGGCTGATCCCGGGCTTATACAGACAAAAACATACAAACCCCTGCATGCTAACACTCTGTTCTACTATACAGAACTCTAGGTGCTTAAACCCTGCAGAATTAATTTCCCTGGAACACCGCAGTTATTCTCAATTAATCACAATTAAACCAGAAGATGAATAGCATTTAGAAGCTCTTTTAATAGCTAGAGGATTCTTATTTTCTACTATTCAAAATTAAAGCTACAATACAATTTTTTTTTTGCTTTTTTGGAGACAGGGTCTCGCTTTGTAGTTCAGGCTGGCCCTGAGCTCACCATGGTGCCCAGGCAAGCCGCCGCGAACTCAGCAATCCTCCCGTCTCTGCCTCCCAAGTGCTGGGATTACAGGCGTGAGCCACCACGCCCAGCATTATATGTGGTAACCGGGGATCGAACTCAGGTCCTTGCGCTT
>PVIC010010320.1:17071-43962 GCA_004025085.1 Thryonomys swinderianus | reverse complement strand
AAAAAAAAAAAAAAAAAAAAAAAAAAAAAAAAAAAAAAAAAAAAAAAAAAAAAAAAAAAAAAAAAAAAAAAAAAAAAAAAAAAAAAAAAAAAAAAAAAAAAAAAAAAAAAAAAAAAAAAAAAAACGAAACACGAATTTGTCAGTTGAGTAGAAGAAAATATAATTTAAATAATATGCTTAGAAAACTCTTGGATTTTTTTTTTCCTCACCAGAAAAGAAGAGCAGAAATGGGTGAAAAGTTTATCACAGTTTGTTTTTACATGAATTTTAAATGGGAAAAGCTATGCAAAACAAGAAGCACAAAAAGTACCTAACAATCAACTTGACAATACTAATACGGTCTATTCAAGTCCCTGAGTCTTTCTACTTTTGGTTTTGTAAAAAAAAAAAAAAAAAAAAACAGACTTTCACAAGGTCTTATCCCCATCATGGTGAATTATTTATTTATTTTTGTATCTGTTTTTTATTTTGTTTTTTCCTCCCCACTACCTCTAAAAAGAGCTCTCTGGTGGTTAACAGTTCATTCAAAAGCTAATACATCCCTGCATTCCCTAGAAAGCAGCTTCTTTTCCTGGCACAATTCCCTGGATGTGTTTTAAGAGCCTTGACTAAGTTGCTTTGCCTTTTAGTTTGCAATGTGCTTTTGAATGATCAATATGCATTATGGAACTGTGCTTACTCATCAGTTTTTCCATCAGGAAAATACATCAGTATTCTGGCAACAATATTTAAACATAAATAATAATTTTCACTTATGCAACCACTCATTATTCCCCCTTTCTCTGTTCCCAAATTCAAAGATTTTAAGTTTCATCTTTATTACTATCTTTCCCATCTCTCTAAGCAAATATCCTAGTTTAATAATTTTTTGAAATAATTCAGAATCTTTGTGATCTTTTCAAAATTATTGTAAAGCCTAGCAAAAATCTTGGAAAAACACAGTATCACAATATCTGAGCCATTCAATTTTTCTGACTATCTTTCTCTTATCACAAAGAAACCGTTTTCATCACAAGGGTAGGTAAAGCATTATGTGCTGATCTCCCCTCCTCCAGAACTGTGATCTCAACCAATAATAAAACACCCCCCACTCTGCACAAAGGAACGCGATGCAAGACGGTATTTGTTCTAGCGATTCCAGATACTTGGAAAAGTCTCTTAAGAAGCAGCGATATCTTCTATTTCAGGTAGCTTTCATTGAGATGAAGAGATCACAGCTTCTAGGGGTATTTGACTGTCCTTCCTATTGTGAAAAGAGCTGTTTGGTCTTCATATCCCCTTAACACCTTGTAAGTTTGAACATTCAATGGTCCCTCAAAGATCGGCATGTTAAAGCATGGCCCTCAGAATGACATAATTAAGAAGTGTTTGTGGCCCACTGGGAGGTTTTTAGGGCAATGAAGATATGACCTTGCAAAGAACAGTGAGACCTCAAATTCACATCGCACACTATGTTGTGAAGACCCGGATGAAGTGAGTTGATTTCCCCACCCATGTATGCTCATCATGTGCTGCTTGTGCCCACACCAAAGGCCCTGGCCAGCTGATCCTGCACTACTCCACAACTGAGCACAGTAAACCTTCACTTTTTACAAGTCAATAGTCTCCTGTGTTTACTTTTGTGATGGAAACTTGACCAATACTTCTACCAATTTTCTCACTAGCTATATTCAAATTTGCCTTTTACCCTTCTTCCACAAGGCCTTTCCTTATGACTTAACAGACTATTTTCATAATCTTTACAGTAAAATTAAAAAAATACTAATAGGGGAAAGAAGACTGAAAATAGTTAATTGTTAAAAATTGTTTGATATTCTAAACAAGGCACTAGCAGTAATCTACTCACACTCCTAGTACATGGATACCGGAAAGTTCAAATAAGCAGCCCTGTAATTATATGTTATGGTTTGAAACATGACATTTTGAGAGTAAAATAAAGAAAAAGAATTCCTCTTCAAACTAACTTTGTATTCAAAGCATAAATGAGTGCAAAAATTGAACCATTTATAGAAAGCTTTGAGATAGCTGTGATGCTGCCTCACTTTTTTATGACTATAAACAACTTTGAAAGCAGGTGTTAAGAAAAGAACCAATAATGAAACCACAGTATAATCTACAGTCGAAACATCCATAATTTTTGCAATGAGCAAACAGACAAGAAAACAAGCTATTTCTGAAAATTAAAATACATGTATCTATAATGAAGTTAAAGATTACCTATATTTGCTACAATTTTCAATAATAAATTCTTCCACAAATCTTTACTCTTTACGGAACTAAAATTGAAATAACATCTCCATCTCAAATGTCCATTAGTCTGTGTTTATAATATAATTCTACAGTATACTGGACTTTATTTTTTTGGCTTATTTTTTCCATTACCTATGTCTGAAGCATTTGCCTAGCTAATGTACTATTTTAAAGAGTAAGAAATGTTTATTTTGTATGAGATTCACTATCACAGTGCTAAGAAAAGTTATCCTTGGACACTCTGTCTATCAAAATGACACATCCTTCTGAACTTTCACTCAGATTTCATTTGATGGTGCAGAAATCTCTCTATGAGGATCAAAGGGAATAATTAAATTTTCCCCAAAATGTTTAAATAAGTTTTAACAAGAAGAGTGCATGTCTACAGAGAGTACAGGCACACTTGAACCAACAAAAATTTTCAGTTAGTCATGAGCTTGCTGTGGAAGTTGTTAGAAGAGCCAGCAGTCATTGAAATGATGAGGGCCAGTGCTCAGTGGCTTTGATAATGAAAACTTCAGTCTCAATAGAACAATATGGTCAGCAAATAATTCTAACCCAGGGAAGTATAGAGTTTGCACTTATGAGAAAATACTGTTGAATATTAAAGTCCTCTTCCTTGTCCTAAGGTTTACAATTTCTTGGAGAATCAAGGAAGATTGAAAATGTTACTTAGAAAATATTCAATGAGATCTGTGAATAGACTATTGGGATAAACACCTACTCATTATTTTAAATCAAAACTGTGAAACATGCATGTCATTTATGATGTTATGTCTAGGATATGATATTTAAGACAGTAGCTAGTAGGTAACAGAGTCAATGCTGTTTTCTGCAAGCTTATGAGGAAGGTTTTGAGGAGCTTGATGCCTATGCTGACCATGGCTGTGCTTTGAAGCCATCAGAGCCATTTATTATTTGCACAGAGACCAGTCTAGTTTCTATAGTTTACAAAAATCTGAGTCACTGATTTCTTATATTGGTCTATAATTTTAGACTGCTTATCACATTTTCTCTAAAATGCACATTCTTTACTTCTGTCATACATAGCTTAAAATTTAAAAATTCAGAAGTTCCATGGAAATCCTCATAAGGTACACCAGACCCCTTTCCCTGACTGACCTTTTGGAACTTCTTTTATTATTTCCTCTACATAGATGCACAATTTGGGAGACCATAATAGTCGCCTTCACACAATGGAAATTAGGAATTCTTTTCTTCACTGTGATTAGATGTCATCAAATTTTACCTCTCCCTTTATTGAATTTCCAAGTTAGAGAATAAAATATTTGCATGGTTATCACTGTAAATTTCATCAGTTTGAAGTCACTGCTTATAGGAGCAATCAGTAGCACCAGACAAGCAAGGAGAAGTTAGTAAGAAGAGGGGAATACTGCCTATCACTCAGGAGGTATTTTTGCAAAGTTACAATAGAGCCTGAGTTAATCTATCATAGATGTGATACTGAAAAGGAATGGGCAAAGAAATATGACAGTAATTAAAGGAAATTTTCTTCTTTAATCTGTGAAGAGATAAATGTTGCCAACGTATTTAAAGTCTTACTAACTCTGACACGTTGCTTTGGGAATTTTGTTATATCTGGAACAATGGCATGAAGAAATGGTGGTTGGTTCGATGGCAGACATATTGTAAGCCTGAGGGGAGGCCCAAAATATTTCAAAGTATGTCGAACACAAATGTTGAACTCATATCACTAAAGTATTAAAACCCCAAGCTGTCAACTTCTCTGCATTCTTTCTATGATATGAAATTATTAAAATTGCTTATGAGGAATTGGTGGAATGTTTCGAGTACTAGGAATCATCCTCAGGTAATCTAAAGGAGGAAGATATTCAGTGTTCTTTGAACATATCCACTCCAACGCAGCAATAGGAAACAAACAAATATTTATTCACTGAAGATTGCAAAGGCCAGAAAAAAAGTCAAGCTCTGAAATCATTTTGCAAGAAATTCACCATTAAAACAAAATCATCAAAAAGATTGGGATTTTATTTTTGTAAATAAGAGAGAGTCATATCATATCAAAGGCACAGGTAGGTAGGAACATGTAATATATGCATATATGTAATGTAAAAGGCCATTTCTTTAATGTTTCAGAATACTGATCAGGCTTCATCATTTTACAAAGGAGTTTTCATAGTTGAAGTAAGTTTTTGTAGACAATCTTCAAGTATATTTAATGAAAGAATAAATTAAAATATAAAGCAATGTATACTCTGTAACAGAGATTTACTCACTAGTCAAAAATTACAATTAACATTATTGACAAAAAATACCATGGCATTCATTGGGCTTGTATTTTTCATTTAAATTATGTTTCTAAAAATTTAGCCTTTTCAAGAAAATTTTAATGATTAAAAATGCCATTTAATAATACATCTAGTGATATCACACTGCTGCAAATTTAGAGAATTGGCACAAACCTTCAAGTAAATCCCAGAAAGAAATATTTACATCCTACAGAAAAGGGTTATGTTACAACTTCATGAAATAATGGCAGTAAAATTTGACCTTTCCATTCCACAGCTAGGAATATACTCGAAAGTGTTAAAAGAATCCTATCATAGAGACATATGTGCACCCATGTTCATACAGTTCAGTTTGTGATACCTCAGTCTTGGAAACAACCCAAATACCCATCAACTGGAGACTGGATAAAAAACGTGGTTTTCTTCTACAATGGAGTATTACTTTGCCATAAAGAATAAGTCTGGGTCACTTATAGTCAAATGAATATACCTTCAGTAGATACTCAGAAGTGAAATAAATAGGTCACAGATGTGTACATATCATATCTTTTCTCTGGTATGAGAAACTGAAGATGTTAATGAGCTCTAGAATATTCGGTAGATACTGTGAAATAGAAAATATTCAGAGGGAAATGGCATATAAGAGAAAGAAAAAAATATGACAGCACTAAAAAAAGGAAACAAAGCTTATGTTTATAGGATTGGGGGTTGTAGGGTGGGTGGGTGAATGGAAAAACAGAATTAAATTTTGTCATATACTGGTACAAGTTCTCATATTGAGTGTGATCATGATGTATATATGTAATGCACTAATAAAGATTCAAATAAAAATGAATAGTAGCACCGGGCGTGGTGGCTCATGCCTGTAATCCCAGCACTTGGGAGGCAGAGACAGGAGGATTGCTGAGTTCGAGGCTTGCCTGGGCTACATAGTGAGCTCACAGCCAGCCTGAACTACAAAGCGAGACCCTGACTCAAAAAAAAAAATAGTAGTGATTGCCTATGTATATACATGTGACTCTTGCCATACATGTGCACGTTTATATATTTGCATGTGTTAGTATATCTATAGGCACATCTTTGTTGTATAATGCTTATAGAGAATGGAATACTAGCCCATTTACTGCTAAACAATAGCTAATTTCTTAAGGTACATATAAAGTCGTATACTGAAAAATTTTATCTGATGTGTTATAAAGAGAATTTTTTTTTGACCAGGAATATAGCACAGGATGGCATTCAAGTGAAATATATATTTTTCCAATTCAAGTCAGGTGGAGCTTGGGTATGTCTTATCAAAAGTCTCTTATTAAGATTTATTCTTCTATAATTATAGTATATATAACATTTGTAAGAATATACATTGTAACCTATGTCCATACATATATTATTCAATTTTCCTTACTATATTATTTCAGAATTCCCATGTAGCTGAATTATGTTTATAAAATTTCTATAGTTTTCTAAGTGGAACTCATGTAATTACTCATCTAAGTTTTAACTACTAAATCTTTTATAATTAAACTATGCATTAGGCTTCAGTAATAGCAAGTGTTTAGAGAAATACATACTGCACTAGGATAAATTTAAACAATATTCATAATATATAATTCAAATGGAAATGTATATTTTCTTTATTTTTAGGCAAAACATTAAGAAACAGTTAGGATAAAATATCTCAGGCAAATTTGAATACTGATTTATTAACCTGATTAATAAATACCTCTGCCCTCCATGACTGTACAAAATGTTGAAAATATAAATCAAAGGAAACCCAACACTATTTCTCAAACACAACTTAGAGCTTGCTTACAATGAGAAACCATTTTAAGAATAAGACGGTTACTAAACAGTTGATACAAAATCCAACATTTGCCTTTGGTTGATTTTCACATTCCTTAAAGTGATATCTATATTCTGATTTTAACCTTGAAAATTTACAGACATAAATCACCAAATCTGTTCCAAACAATAAAATGTTAAAATATGACAAGAAAGAGCAATTCCTATATATTTTCAAAACTCTGTTAGGTTTTCATTTTTCAAACTGATTACTCATGCCATTGCCTGAAATTGGAACAGCACGTGGACATTCTAGGAGGGTCACAGTTTGTCCTAAATCAAAAAAAGAAAAACATAAAGTGCTCAAAATGAAATACAGTCAAACGCAACTGTGGCGAGGGAAGTTTGGTGGAGAAAATGTGCAGGCATGTGAAGAGAATGTTTTAGGTACTGAGAATTTTTTTTCCCCTACTGTTTCATATTTTATCACCTTCATAAGCTGAAATACACTAGCCAAATCAGATTCCAGACATTCAAATCTTTATTCCTCAGAAAGCTCTAACCACACTAATCTCCTAGGCCTTTGATAAGTCAACACTGCAATCGATAGCAGCCTGCCTTTACCTGCAGGTCTTGGTGGCACGCTTTGATTAATATCAGCTCTCCAGGAGAGACACAAAATCACATCGTGTACAACTGGATCCAACTGTCATCCAACTTCAGGAAACTGAGACATTCAAGGGAAATGTGAAAATGAACTGCAGTAGATAAATGTCAGTTTCAGGGTTCTTGACATTTTGTTATATTCAAATTACAGGCAGTGTTATTTTGGTTCCTTCCTGCTCTAAACATGTTGGTTTCCCCTTTCAGGAGATTCTGATAAAATACACGACCATCCCTTGCCAACATTTTCAATTCCTCTTCTATGCAGACAGCAGGGTTTATATGATAAAATTTTAATGACCACAGGCCCGCATAGCAATGTGGAGCACCAGCACAGTTTCAATAAAGCTAGGCATTTGTTAAGGTTGGCATTGGGTGGTGTTCTCGAGGCGCAAGTCTCCATGGTCTGCGAAGCAGGCTTAGTGGAGATAGAAGCTGCTCCGGAGAAAGCGCCATTATAATGCAGCCCTTGTCCGGGTGAAATGGAGATTTATGACTCATTGCCAGGGAAACTATATTACGGGCTGTAAATTAAAACTGGGCTTTAAAATACACCCCGGACTAGGCTGCTGGATGTAGTTTTCAGATTACCCCACAGACTTATTTAAAAGCAGCTTTCGTATGCCCCTCAATCCCTGATTACGTCCCCTTCAACTTTCCACCAAATCCTACACTATTTTCTGGTTCCAGTTTGATAGGTGGCTGGGGGATGCGCATCCAGTCGGGAGAGGTTTGGACTTTCAGTTTAGCTCTCTTTCGGTCTAGGGTAAGCAGCGCGGAAAGTGGACCCTGTCGGCATTAAATCTTGCAGGGACGCTGCCTGCGTGGTCTGTGGAGCCACGGTTCACAGACTTGGCATCTTGATTTACAAGCTCAGCTCCCAACCTGATGATGTCTACACCTTTTGTAGCTTTACTGTACGTCTTCTGTGAACGCATGTAAAAATTCATGGCAATTTGTAAATGCTAAAAATGTTATCTCTAAGACTGTTTTGTTTCTTTGGTCATGTGTGCAGCCATTTTTGTAAAGGTGTTGGCATCCAAGCTGACTGGACGAGAGCCCCATGAAGAGGCAATCTTCTCTGATCAGCGCGAACCACGTTACAGAAACTACCACGTTTCTGCTGCAAACACAATGGAGTCCTTGATCTGTTGTGCAAATCTGACTGTTACCAGGGAATTTTTTTTTTTTTCTGTGAGAACTGTTCCATAGCTTTTACATGAAAACTATTTCAGATCTCTCTGGTGCCAAGAAGACTTCCATAGAGGACAAGAATGAGGGATGGCAGCTCTCATGAGGGGCCTGTTGCAGGACTGCCCCATGCCCTAAGTGAACATACACTATCTCTGTGCTACAGTATTGCACAGGAAAGCAACTGGGCCTTCTGGTATAGAAAGCCACCTGAGGGGTTTACTGACCCCATCAGAACATGACCAGTGGAGAAACGTCTCCCTAAGCAATTCAAGTATCTGAATACTGCTCTGTAAGATAATTTTTTGATTACACAAATAGTGAAAAGATAGTAAATAAAAACAGAAGTTATACTGAGAAAGATTGTAATTGTTAGAATGTAGTTATAAAATGATACAGTAAAGTATTTCCTAGGTTAACACTAATCCATAAACAATAGTATATGTGTGTAAGTTAAAAGCATCTATTAGACCGGAAACAGAAATCACAAATACTTTAAAATAAATTGCACAGAATATTAGTTAGAACCAAGAATTTACCAAAACTTCATGGAAATAGCCTTTGGTATCGGCAATATAAGATATCACTTTAGAACATTACAAAATGAATCACTTTATTTAAATATTTTGGGAATAAAAACACTATAGCATTCATAATATGAAAGTCAAAAATGTTAATTTTTTTAAATGTGATGTTATAACCACTTTAAACCTGAGAGATTAGGAATTGGCTATAAACAAAAAAAATCAATGATAATTATATTGAACCAAATATGTATGTGTTTATACAGATGTGTGTATTTAAGATTTCCTAAAATGTAATCTGGTATGATCTTTAAACTACTATTTTAATTAGTTACTTATAAAATACAGAATATCAAAACACATGCAGAGGTCTCAGTTCTGATTTAATTAGATTTGAATTAAAACCTAGTGAAATAATCCATCGTCTCCCTGCTGCTGGTGATAATATAATAAATAACAGAGAGTTGGTCTTTTCCATCAATCTTATCATAGTGCTTGTTCCTAATAGTCTTGTGGGTTTTTGTGTTTTTTTTTTGACTGATGACGGGTTGGAACATCTTAGTTATAATATTGGGTGTTTGTCCCGATTTTTTGTTTTTTTGAGACAGGGTCTTACTTGGTAGTTCAGGTTGGGCCTGGGCTCACGATGTAGCCCAGAGAAGCCTTGAACTCACAGCAATCCTCTTGCCTCTGCCTCCTGAATGCTAGGATTACAGGCATGAACCACCATGCCCGGCATTGTGGTATGTGGTTACAGGGGATTGATTCAGGGACCTTGTGCTTGCTAGGCAGGCACCAGAACCACTGAGCTAAATCTCCGGCCTACCCCGATTCTTGTTAGAGAGCTCCTGTATAACTTGAAGTTCTGTGACTAGGAAAGTATTTTTCTGTCTTAATGAGGCAAGTGTTCATATTCCCTAGACAGATTGCAGATATAAACTCTACCCTAGAACATCAAAACTGTGATTCGATGCTTGGCTCTTTCAGCCTCACATGTACCTGCAGGGAGGAAAGAGAAACACCAGATATGGTCAGTGTACAATTACACTTACAGAGGACCCTTCCTAAAAGATGGTGTGTGTTCAGAGAAGTTCTTGGCCATGGTATGTATCATAAGTGATCCAATGGGGGTACATTCCAATCCTAAGGGAATAGAAGCCTCTATACTAGAGAATCTTCTAGAACTTTGCCCGTGTAGCTCTTCCTCTGGCTAACCACTTATATTCTTTACTGTATCTTTTGTAATGAATAAATAATAACCAAAATATTTCTCTGAATTGTATGAGCTGTATTAATAAATTAAGGAACCTTTAAAAAAAACCCTAATTTATAACCAGGCATGGTGGCTCATGTCTGTAGTCTTAGCAATCAGGAGGCAGAGGCAAGAAGGATTGCTGAATTTGAGACTTGCCTGGGCTACATAGTGAGCTCAGGACCAGCCTGAATTACAAAGTGAGACCCTCTCTCAAAACCAAACAGTAAAACAAACAAAAATTTAAGGAACCTTATGGAGGGAATTTGGGAATACGAATATCTTAGGCCCCAGTATTTGTGCTTAGTGTCTAAAGAAGGGGTACAGAGTAGACTAAGCATCTTAAGATTTAGCAGTTAATGTAGAATTGAATGGAGTTTTAGGTCACCCAGTATCTGTCCAAAAAGTAAAAAATTGTTTCAGGGATATGTGAGCAAGCAATTATGAAAAGTGTTACTGCCAGGCATAGGTATAACATTCGGCAGGCAGAGGGAGCAGGATTGCTGAGTTTGAGGCCTGCCTGGGCTACATAGTGAGCTCAGGGCCAGCCTGAACTACAAAGTGAGACCCTGTCTCAAAAACAAACAGAAAAACAAACAAAAAATTAAGGAACAAAAAAAATGTTTACTAAAAATAGTTCATAATGGTAAAACACAACAAAGCTTATGTCTATAGGGATGAGGGATTGTAGAGTTGGTGGGGGAATGGGAAAAATGAGAATTAATTTGTGTCATATACTGGTATAAATTCTCAATATTGAGTGTGATCATGATGTGTATATATATATATATATATCAATAAAGATTTTAAACAGGAAAATATTTAATTAATTCTGCTAGCAAAATGTTTACATCATAGGAAAAAGTAAACAGCCATTTACACAAATAGAGTTTGATTAAATAATTAAATAGTGAAATTCTAAAAACATTTTATTTTAGTAGGAAAACCCCTATTTCTCCCTCCATGACTTACAAATTCAATCATACTATATATATTCACTTTGAACTAATTACCTCCAGTATAACTGGCCGTTGCAAAAAATGTATTAAAATATTCATAGACATTTTAAATGAACATTTTGAAAAATATCTGAAAGTCATAGGCTTTATAAATTTCATTTAAACCTTAAATGACAGCATATAAAAACATTTTAAGATTTTTTTTTGTTTGTTTGTTTTTTGAGACAGGGTCTTGCTTTGTAGTTCAGGCTGGCCCTGAGCTCACTATGGTGCCCAGGTAAGCCGCCGCGAACTCAGCAATCCTCCTGTCTCTGCCTCTCGAGTGCTGGGATTACAGGCGTGAGCCACCACGTCCTGCATTGTGGTATGCGGTGTTGATTGCTGGGGTGCGTGAGTCTCCACGCCCAGCATTATATGTGGTTACCGGAGATCGAACTCAGGTCCTTGCACTTGCGAGGCAGGCACCGGAACCGCTGGGCTAACCCTCCAGCCCAAGTTTAAGATATTTTAAATGAGACTTTATCAGTGAACCTTGTTTACACACAAGGACAACTCCAAGAAACCAGGCAAGGGTTTCTATTGAAACTGTATGCATAGTAGGTATGTTATCTGTCTTCTCAGAGTACATTTCCCCTTGAAGGAATCCTCTTTTCCATCAACCAGTCTATGCATGTCCAGTGAGGCTGGCAAAAGCATCTCTCCTCTTCCAACACAGAGCATGTGACACAGGGCTCATCATTCACCTCAGTTACTTTTCCAAACCTTTTAATTAGCTGCAATTTGAGCAGTCAAAAGCAGCCCAGGTAATGCAATTCTGCTGTAAAACTCTTACTGAATGACGAGTTAATACTGTATAACTGTGTTAGAATTCCCAGAGGAACAGAAGCATACACTCACACACACACATATATGGGAATTTATGAGACAGGCTTATAGCATAAAAGATAGAGAACTACACAATGGCCTATGCAAATCAGTCTCAGAACCAAGACTCTTTAATTCAAGAAGACGGATTCCTCAGGAGAGTAATCAAGTGTGAAGACTGTCTGAGCCTGAATCCCTGGAAGCTTCCAAAGAGTAACGGATCTGGTTCAAACGCTGAAGTATCTGGAGTTTGACAGAGTGCAGCAGTAAAAATCTACTCAAGCCACTGCGGTGACGTGAGCCTATAATCTCACCACTTGGAGACCAAAGGAAGAGGAGGATCAAAAACTAGAGCCCAGTATGGACAAGTTACCAATTTAGCAAGACTCTCTCTAGAAATAAAAAAAAAAAAATAAGACAAAGGGCTGGGTATGTAGCTCAGACTGAAAAATCAGGATTCAATTCACAGTACCACACTCACACCTAATAAATGAATGAATAAATATTATACACATACTACACACACACACACACACACACACACACGCACACACAGAGTTAGTTATACCTTTGCTCAGGATGAGTTGAGTATAGGTGCCAATGCAAAACTGCTCTTTCTGCTCTTTGTTGCGCTAGGTCCCCCACTCAGGCTGCCTTCCCCCTTGAGTTCACTGATGCACATGTCAACTCTGAAAGCAGCCTCAAAGGGACACCTGGAATTGTGCTTCACCAATCAGCCACCAAATCCCCAACCCACTCATGTCGATAGCCATGATTAAGCATCATAATAATGAATGCAGGTACAGAGATTATCATGTATGCAGCCTTGGATACACTCACATGTTAAGTAACAAAATTCCCCTAACTTCCCACCTACCATGAGATGGACTAAAGCAAAAAGGGTGCAAGGAGAACTGGGAAGTGGAGAACACTGGGTCACAAAATCCTACCTAGAAATAAAGCTCATGTAGAGAGGAGAAGTTCATCCAGAGAAGGAGAAAGAAAGACAGTGCCACCCTGCCGACCTGGGGCAGCGACAGTGCACAGCTGCGACTGAAGTCAGTTTCAACTAAGCCCGAGCTTTCTGGATGAGGTGAGAGCCCTTGCTGTGTTAAAAACACCACCGTGTACTAAAAAAATTATTTTTTAAATTTTTATTTAACATTATTTATTCAAATTCAATGTAAATGTATATATTTAAATATATATGTACTGAATATTAAAACTTGAGTCACAGATGAAAGTAATGTTACTCACTGGAAAGAAATATACTTTCTGATCCTTCAAAAATTTTACTAATTTTTCAAAGACTGGACTACTATAATCACATCTAATATACAGTTTCCAAAAGTTGGAGGTTGAAGATAATACTCAATAATTGACCTGTTACTCCCTGTTACTAGCTCCCTAAGAGAGAGATGAGGGCCTTGTAACCACTGCAGGTCACCAAATGGGACCAAAATGAAGGATGTCAGCTTGGAGCTGTGGTTACAAAGGCCTACGTACACTTTTCCACTCAGTTGTTGTCCTCGTTCAATTCTCATGTTCCCAGTTGTGTATCTCAAAGATAGCAGTATTTTGTGAGACTGGAAACCTGACCGGCCGTGTGGAACAGAGCTGTCCCACAAGCGAGGCATGTGTAGTGTGAATGAGAAAGGCATGACATAGTGCTGAGGATCTGAGATTTCCATACTTTTGGTCAGGAACTTAATTCGTTCTATGAGTTTGGCAAAGAGACTCACCTTTGTGTTCTTGTGAGAAAGATGGTTCTGGCCATGCTTGGTCACCTGATGCAGAGTTTGCAAACAAAACCCCAAAAGTTTGCCAAATGCTTCTGCTTGTGAACCAAATTGTTTGGAAACAAAAGTTTGTGAACCCAGGGAGTGGTGTATGTGTTTTGTTAATACCTGAATACCATGTCTTCAAAAATGTTATCCCTTGTCTGCCAAAACTAAATTATAGAAGAACATCTTCTGAGGCTGCTCTGTCTCTCAGTTACATAGTTTCTCCTGGACTCACCAGAAATTTTGTTTATTGTTAAGTTATTAATATTTAATGTTGGTTAAAAAATGAGACCTCAATTGAGTTCCTCTCATTAGCATCTTAAATTCTTATTTAATCCAACTGAGTTTTACTAATACATCCAGAGCAGAAAAGCAATGTAAAACCACAAAGCAATGTTTGAAATATCTAACTAAAAAAAAAAAAAAAAAAGCAAAAACACCAAAGCAAGCATGAAACTGGCCATGTGTGATGACAAAGACAATTGCAAACAAAAACAATTAGTTCTCTGATGTTTCTTTCTTGTACAAGTTGAAGTGATGTCACATAGAGCTACCCTTTAGTATGTGCATTAGCAATTCTTTCTTCCTATTATCATTCACTGGGAAACAAGCAGAGCTTGTCTACTGTGTACCAGGCACAATGAAGATATCAGAGACACAATGATAAATGGTGCTTAGCTCCAGGAGTTCAGAGTGGTTAGTAAGAAACAGACAAGAAAAGAAACTCTTAGAATTTGTCTTGTTAGATATTCCAAAAGAGGTATGGAATGACACTGTAGAAATCTGAAGAGAAGAAAGCAATTTTAATAAGAAATGATATAAAAGGTAGACTATGACAATATTAGAAGATAAAAAATGATTTCCTATTCAAAAATCTTATAGATTAAAAAATACATGAATGGAGCTAATTGGAAAACCATTAGTTTATGAGGGAACCAGCCATATCCAGAGAATTTTAAATTTCAGCATAATTAAAACTTCAGCATAATACGGTATCCATATTGCAGTGAGATAATTAATGAAAAGAAAAAAAGTAGTATAAATGTGAAAAAGATTTGGAATTTATTCTCAGAGGACAAGAAAAATGCTTATAAGTTTTAAACTGGAAGATGGCATGCCAAAATTGTGTTTCAGGAAGTGTTTCCTGGAAGCAATTTGGAAATTATATTGTTGCAGGAAGTGGTGGGAAGTAGAGTGACTGGTATCCAGTGCTACAATCCATGTAAGACATGAGGGGAGTTCCAGCAATTCTGTTGAAGAAGATATAGAAGGACTCTGAATTTAAACTTACTTATAAGTTTGACTCAATAAAATTGGTTCATGAGTAAAATTTGGCAAGAGAAGGGGAGAGTGGAATATTTCTCAGGTTCCTTTCTGTGTGACAGACTGCATGGGCATTTGAAGTATGGTGATTAACATGAAGGAAATAGAACAGTGGGAATAATGTGATAGCAGTTATAAGACTTGGGATGTATCTGAAGGGTAAATAGGTGGTTTCTCTGCATGGATGAGACATTGGGTTCTATCCAGAGCTCCAACAAAATTACAGGATTTATAGGACATAACATCAAATGAGACTAAACTATCCAATAGCCAAAAAATTACAGGGCCAGAAAACAACACATTCAAAGCTAGCTGAATGAAAGAAAATAAATGGCTTAAAGTATTAGGTCATCTAACAAAATCTAAAGTTCCAGAAAGAGCTGATTGATTTAGTGGTTGAAAACAGCCATCAGTGACCAGTTTCTTCATTCTTATGTGCTTTGTAGAAAACCATAAATTTGCTATCTTCTGCAGTCAGGATGCCTCCCTGTGTCACAATCATGATTGTGTATTTATAATATTATTTATGTCATGCCATGAGTACTGCTGTTTTTTTTTTTTTCCCCCTACATGGAAAGTCCAAGATGGTGATAGCAAAGCTTACCTTAAATTACCTTAAACTGGTTCACCCCAACCCATACCTGATCTGAGGAAAGAAGAATAAGATTGACATCAGCTTTCACTAACAATGGTCCAGCCCTAAAGCGCAGATGAAGACAATAGAAGACATCAAACAGAGGGTTGTAGAAGGGTAAAGAGTGGAGGTAGATATACTACTGGGCAGGTAACTACAACAGTGAGATGAATGAAGATCTTGGGCTAGTTTTTGAAATTTCTTTATCCTGAGGTTTTATCCAGTGGGGCAAAAATTGAAGGGGGGGAGAACATTTTCAAAAATATTTAAAATACTACAGGCTTCAGGAAATAGTAAAAAATATATAACGTGGTAACAATGGTCAAACAATGTGACTAAGGGGAAGATATTGAAATTCATATCACAGATTGAATAGTTATCAAGATGATGCCAAAATGTGAACTCCACATGGAATTCTTAGTGATTCTCAGAAGTACTCATTGCATTTCTAACATGTATGAAAGAGTGTGTTAGTGCACAATATATGCACACACACGTACAAAGGGCAACACCTCACTCATTTCTTTAGTCCCAAGAGAATTATGCCCTAAGCTTGCTTCAGGCCATCCCTTTAAAAAAAAAAGTCTAATTCGTTCAATGAAGTATCAGAAATGGAATAGCAGATGTTAAAATATATCCTGGGATCTTCCAAAGGCCACTGACTTTCACTAGTTTCAGAGATAGGAAAGACGTTGATGAAATCTTACTGAACATCAATAATTCAAAAATATGAACAAATTCACGAAGGTGGTAGGGACTCCCTGAGGGCACTGATGTCAGTTTGTATCAGAAACAGAAAGGGGGAGGAAGCAGTCTGAATGCAATGAGAGAGAGGCAGTGAAGGACAAGAGATTCTGGGGGCATGGCCTCACAAATCCTCAGCAGCTGCTAAAGGTAGAAAATACTGGCTGTGGATCTTTTTGATAGGAGCATTAGGAAGCTGATGTGATATCCACCCAGTAGATGAAAAAGTAAGATTGTGCTCGGAGAGGACAGAACTAGGGCAGAGAAACGGTATTCTCAGTCTTCAGGAATTCAGAAATTCTGGCAAAAGGTGGAGACATGCACACACTATGCAAAACTGGGGAGCAAGAGCAAATTATTTACATCTCAGGGGTGGAGGACATTCAGCAAATCTCTGGGTGAAATACCATTAGGAACATAAAACCGGGCTAGGATTGAGCCTCAGCGCTGACAAGTATCTTTGGCATTTTTTGTTGCTGTTCTCAAATATTCGAGTTATTCCAGAGCATGACTAAAACTTTCCTTTAACATATCTCTCACTGACATTTTTTACACAAATGTGTGTTCAGTTGAATTAGACAGTTTCTTACTTGACCCTTTATCTCCCTGCAGTCTATATTTTGAATATTTCTTCCCAGCTCAGTGTCAGCAGCCAAACTTAGTCCCCTGAAATATCTCAAAATCTTTGTCTCCTTCCTCTTGTGCTGCTACACATCGCTTGCTCGCCTAAATCACTGTGCAGTGGTGTTGCTTAGAAAACGATAAACAGAAATGCCTATTTTTTTTTTTTTTGAGACAGGGTCTCGTTGTGTAATTCATGCTGGCCCTGAGCTCACTATGTAGCCAAGGCAAGCCTCGAACTCAGCAATCCTCCTGTCTCTGCCTCCCGAGTGCTGGGATTACAGGCGTTAGCCACCACACCCGGCTCGCCTATTTTGATAAGAAAAAAAAGTCAAGTTCCCTTCAAATTAAATAATTCTAGATTTATTTTTCCATACTGGGGATCAAATTCAGGACCTTGTGTTTGCAGGGAAGGTGTGGGTACCATTGAGCTAAATCCCTGGCCCAGTTTTTACTTTGTTAAGCCTATATTTTTAAATGATATTTAACTTATTGAGTTGGGAATCCAATCAGTTTAGCATCAGTTACTAGATGCTTTTTGTGTCTTTATCATGGTTACCATTGGAATTTAATTAAATATAAGATATTGCAGTGTTACTTCTCAAAAGGAATCAATCCTTAGCTTTGTTTAGCTGTCCAAGGCAATTTTCAGTCTTTGAAAAACTGCTCTTTTAATTATTGTTTTATTTTTTATGTTTTCTTCTTTCTTTTAATGCCATTTCTTTATCCTAAGTAACACTGAAGTGTTTTGTTAAAGATAAAAAAGGGAAACATTATTTAACTCATTGTAATGCATCCCCGCCACCCCAAATACAAACTAAAAATACTCTGTAGTTCCATACTACAAAAATATCATCGTCCTAACTGTGATTCCATTGTTGGCCAGTGGCCCATCCTATTATTCATGCTACTATAATATGTTAAAAAAAAAACCCTCTGAGATTATTATTATACCGTAATGTACCCCCTCAGCTATACAGGCTTCAGAAGCAGTTCTAAAAAGGTTGCCAAGATTACATTCTTGCAATTAGCCCTCAGTGTAGGCTGCTAATGGATTTTATACTGAGTTTTAAGAAAGATACACTAACACTACTTTATACAATTTAGTTCTTAAAAGATGGTTTCCACTTAATAGATAAAGGCAGACTAACAAATCTTGTTCAAACACATTTTCTGTCAAACACATTTGATACACAAATAAAACTTAGTAACAACAATGCTGGCATCACAGAAACAAAATTATAAAAAGGGGTTAAAACTTGTAAAGTCAAGTTAGTAAAAAGAAATGAAAAGATTACTATGTTGATAAGAAATGTGTCTTTTTTATATATTTCACTGTCATGAAATTGAGATTCCAGTATTTTTGCAATTTTCTGCTGGGATCAACCTACTGAAGGAATGTATGTATTTCAGTGTGTTTAAGTGAGTCATTTAAGCTCTAAATACAGAAGAGGAACAGTAATGATTGTGATGAAAGAATAAATCTATACCAAAAATACCAAAAAGTATGACATAACATACTATCACAAAAACAAAGAAAATGTTAAGGAAACCCTCTCTACCCTGGGGTGGGGTGAGGATATGGTCTTGTCATTTAGCATAATAAAAGATCATCATCATCATCAACAACAATAAAACACTTGAAGACTGGGGTGCCTAAAGGTCAGTTTAGTTGCTTGATTCAGCTCCTACTAAACATCTGCTGTGCCAATGAGATACACTGTTTGCCATCCAGGAGATTTAAATTCATGAAGAGACAATTTCAGTATGTTGTAGCAAACACTATAATAAAACATTTCACTAGGGCTGTGGGTGTGAGGGATTAGCTACCGTGTCCGCACTGTGAGACACATGCAGGGTTGTAACATGTATATTATGTAGGACGCGCTAAAGGGGATGGAGCGTGCTGGACAGGCCAGGGATCGGCCTTTGGTTACACAACTAGGGACAAAACCTCCTGAATTCAGATTTATTGGCATCATTCTAATGGCTTTTTATAGGGCCGTGAAGCTCACAAGTGTCCTGGAGACGCAGCTTCAGAGCAGCGTTAGTGAGCAGCTCCCGCTGAGGGGCACGTGCCTTGTTTTCTCGCCATGAGCTGCGCCCACGCACCAAGAAAACACTTTCTGTGTACTCAAGTTGTGTATTTCTAATCATAGTTTTCACAAGGATGACATCTGCAATAGAAAAGAGTGGCATTTTCTTTCTGATTTCTTATACATAAATAAATCACACAACACTTTAAAGGTTAAGTTATGCAGACTATATAGTTATGTACAAAGGACACTCCCTCCTTCTGTTCATTGGAAACTGACATGCAGATTTCTAGTAGTTTTCTGCTTCTCTCAGCCCTGCTGCCTATCAAGTTGAGTTCACGATTTCACCATGAGGCATTCTTGATAGTTTCGCTGATAAATTTCAGTTCAGTGAATATAGTGCCATTTAGTAAAATTAAATATATTAATGGGAATGTACATTACCATTCCAAGTAAAACAGGGCCTAACAGCATTTCACTAAGCTATTGGCTTTTAATATATGCCTACTTACACCAAAAGCCAAGTTGCTTGATTTTAAAAATATCTTGCATAGTGAAATGTGAATGCTAATGCCAAATTGGAAGATTAATTTAAGGATATCCATAGATTAATAGTTAGATCATTCATCCAAAAGCACCATAGGATATGTTAACAGTTTCTGTGCTAACCAACGTATGGTATAAGTTACTAGCCAGATGTCTTTGAAACATCAATTTAGAAGAGTTAATTACTTGAGAAAAGGCTGCTTCTTTAAGTTGTTCTTTAAGAAATAGAAAAAAAAAAAACAACTTTTCGCTTATTGCCTACCTCCAATCCCGACCTTAAGAAGACAATTACAAACACAGAAATAGTACCACAGATTGGCATCGGTTTCAAGAGGAATCAAACACTTGCTTGCTTTGTCAACTCACGTGAGAACTCTGCATTCATATACCCGTGGTTGGCAACTGCATGAAAACCAGGGTGTAATAGCTTGAGTGGGTGTATTTTTCCCCCATCTATGAATCAGTCCATCTCCCAAGTGGTTCATAAACATGGCATTTTCCAGGAAGGTACAGTAAATCATATATATATATATATATATATATATATATATATATATATATATATATATGGAATCAGTGGCTCTGAAGAAAAGCCCTTGGCTATATATTCAGGGCCGAAGTGACACTGTGGGGAGTAAAGGGGCCTAAGGCCAATTGCGTGAAGCACAACATGTGGCCTCTCTCTTCTGCTTGTTTCCTGTGCAGTGATTCTGGGCATTTACTCCCACAAAGATATATAGAAGCCTGGGAGGAAGAAGACAATGAGAAAGGACTCAGACTGCACAAGAAGACACAAATCAGTAAAGGGGGAGGGTATGACACAGAGACGCTGAATGCAGTTTCTCTGGGTGGGGCCAGCTCTGACACTATCTATCCTTACTGAATCTCAGTAAGGCCTGGCCCTGACACATGAGGTGAAAAGCATTTTGTAAGCGGGACCTCTGCTTTACTTCTAGGTATTTTTTGTTCAATAGCTGACACAGCTTATGTAGACAGTAGGTGTTCATGTCCCAGCTCTAGAACCGAATCTTCCTCTGAGGTACGTGTGTTGTACCAACAGATAAACATGGGGACCCATTACAGCTTGACCTGAAAACAATACTGCAGGAAGACATTAGCATCCTGAATTATCACAGCTTTCATGGTATCACTGTAAGCAGATATTCCCATTAGTCCAAAATTCTGCTGTGTTTAACTTTTAGGCTCCCTTAATACGTGTTCCTTATTTTGATGGGAGAAGGCTTTTATTAAGACTCCCCTCTTTGTACTTACTAAAACATATGCATAAGTGAAAAAACAATAGTACGTGAACAACGCAGAACTAATCAGTTCATGGATTCAAAACGCTTCTTCAAAAAGAATCTTACATACATCTGTTTTACAGTCCTGAATAATAAACAGGCTTGGGTTTTTGAATGATACTGGTAAGAGTAGGAACCTGTAAATTGTAAAAAAAAAAAAAAAAGTCAATGACTACATTATATTTCATACATAGACTCCTATAACAATAGAGATAAAGCATGCTCTAAGCATTAGAGAAAAGCAATTGGGTTCTTCTTTCTGATAATGAATGAAGGTTCTCAAGAGACCTATTATTATAGTTCTCTCTTTATTATTGTAGGAGTATAAGTCCAGATGACATATATATATATATATATATATATATATATATATATATATATATATATATATATAATAAAAAGGATATTAAAACCATTTGTAGGAATCCGTGGTGCATGAGAATTACTATAAAGAAACCATCTGCAGTATTTACATATCTGTGATGTATTTATTTCACTTATTAGTGTGTCCTCAATGTGTATCCATTTGCACATAAATGAATGAAACTTGTCATTCTCTATGGCAGAGTAATACACCATTTTATAAAAATACCACCTCTTCTTTGACCAGTCTCCAATTGATAGGCATCTGGGTTGTCCAAGACTAGGCAATCACAAACTGAGCTGCTTGGAACATGAGCATACGTATGTCTTTACAATATGAATCTTTTAATTCCTTTGGGTATATTCCTAGTAGGGGAATAGCAGAGTCAAATGGGACCCCTAATCCTAGTTTTCTGAGGAATCTCCACACTGATCTCCACAATGGTTGTACAAGTCTACAATCCTGCCAACAGCGGAGAAGGGTTCCTTTCTCCCTGCAGCCTCACCAGCATTTATTGCTGGTTGAATTTTACAATACCAGCCATTCTTTGTGGAGTGAGGTATGATAGATTTTGTAAAATAGGAAATATTCAAAGGGAATGTGGTGGGGGAACATAATGAGGGGAAAGAATAAATATGATTTGGAAAGAAAAAGAAATAGCATGTATATAAGGGGTGGGGAGTTGTGGGTGGGTAGAGATATGGGTAAAAATGAAAATTAATTTCTGTCATATACTGATACAAATTCCCCAATGTTGAATATGATTGTGAACTGTACATAAAATGTACCAATAAAGAATTTAATTAAAAATAAAAAAATAATTAAAAAAGAAACCATATGCTGTTACACAAAACACTAGCATTTAGTGAATTTTCCAAGTGTCCACTTCTTTACTTCAAAGTTAAGTTTCAAAGGACAGGTTTACTCTTCCAGTCTAAGAAAAATCTCTGAAAACATGAAAAATTCTTGTACATTGGCATTTTAAGAAATTTAAACTGAGTTTATAGGAAAATGATATATTTAGAAAAGACTCAAAAATGTATAAACACAACTACAACTACTTTTTTCTACTACGTTCTGAAGAACTGCATGCAGCTAAAAATTTAACAGATAGACGAGACAAGATATCCAGCAGTTAGTGTTTGTTCTGCTTCTTGCCTTCAGAGAACAATGACTTCAGAGTAAACAACTGTAAATTCAGTGGGAATCACAGAGAATGAAAATGTAATCTAGTTGACCTTAAATATTTGTCACAAGATTTCCTACAGCTCCTTCTGTATCCTAGGCTGATGCTAACTAGGGTGCACAGTGTGGCATAAAATAATGAAATACTTTGGTTTAAAAAATGAAAACATTGTTTCCTTTGCTAGAATATTGTTCTTTGCAGGTGAATTTCACATCCTAATTTTGGTTGCAAGAAATACCCTATGATCTGATAACATTTATTCTAAAGTGTTTCTTGAGTATATCTAAAGTATTCCTTCTTCTTTCCAATCTATTTGGACTCTCTTTGTACTCCTGAGCAGATAGAGAATGAATCCCCAATTCTACCAAAATAAAAATTGGTGATTTCCCTCACTTAATTGACAATTTACATTTGCAAAGACTCCGTTATTCTAAAAAGGACTCTCTTTCCCAATGTGATTGATACTGGATATTTATGAAAATCGTTTATGATATTGTTCTTGCCAAGCTAATGCAAATTGTAGTTAATCCAATAGAAAAAAAGAGAGTATTACCCAGCGTATAGTAAAGTCATCACAAATTTACTCATCTATAAGCAGTAGGCAGTTACATATTGTTATTGTGCAAAGCACTTCTAAAATATGCTGTCAGTTGGCTCAAACTTAATGGCAGCCTAGGATGGGAACTGTAATGATTGGAACAGTGCTCTGTCTAGTGTAAGATACAAAACTAATGAAACTGGCAAGTTGTTGTTTTAAGCCAGCAAATTCCCTGCTCTAAAAGTCGTGTCTGTCTGACAAACAGGAACAGTATGTCTCACAGCAGAGCCTACTGCATTTACATTCCTCAGATTTCCATATTTCATATTGCTTCTTTTTCCCTAGGTACAAAACAACAAGTATTGATTCAATATCACCCTGCTGTCTATTTTAATTGAAATCTTCAGCTTATACAAACATGTCAAGAGTTAGTAATAAAAAAATACAACTAAAAGCTCAACAAGCAGTAGATATAGATCTTTAGGGGATTGGGAATCTTATTCCTTCACTTGGGTTTTGAATTGGATTAATGGCTATAAATGAAGATGCAGTAACACTACGAGTCAGGCTTTCCTTAGAGATTCTTTAAACATAACCATAAATACAACCTCCTCCAAAATATTTCTTCAGAATGAGAATAACTATAATTGTAGAATTTGAATTAAGCTATATTATCTTTAGAATAAGCTTGTCAAATACAAAGCATAGTAATAAAGGGGCAGAAAACTTTCAGCTAATGCTGTAGTATAATGTGATTTGCCCCTCTATGATTCATGTTTTGAAAGCTTGGTTCCCAGTGCGGTGATATTAAGATGTGTTAGGATCTTCATGCAGTGGGACCTACTATGAAGTGATTAGGTAATTTAATCCAGGGGGAGGGTGCTTACTGTGGATGAGATCAGGGCACATTTTATGGAAACCTTGATTAGATCAAAATGAAAGTTTGAATAAAAAATAAAGGCTAGACTTTCCTTGCTATGTTATTTCTTGTTTCCCCATGTGACCTTTACTTTTCACATACACTTTTGGAGACCTCCATCAGATGCTCAATTAATGGACCCACCCAATCTTGAATTTCTACGTTTGAAACCTGTGACTCAAGTACTATATACCTCTTCAGTTTATAAATTACCCATACTTGTCTATTTTGTTATAGCAATAGAAAAGAAACTAAAAAATTGGTGTCAAATATTGGGATAAGTTCTCTATAAAACTATAACTAACCATGTAGAAATGTCCTTGAGTAATAGGCAGGTACTGGAAGAGATAGGAAGGTAGAAAAAGTCTGGAATACTTTAAGTAGAATAAAGACATGATTTTGTTTAGGGTAAGAACATGAGTAGACAACAGAACAAGTCTCAGACAGAAATGAGGATCCTCTTCAAAATGAAAAGGAAGTAATCCTTTTAGACCCTAATAAAGAACTTAGTTACACTGTGTTTATAACCTATAGCTTTGTGGAAGTAGAAATTTAAGAATGGTGGACTAATTTATTTGGCAGAAGAAAACTTTTTTTTAAAAAAGTACCTAGCCTTATGCATGTTGTTATAGGTTGAGGAAATAAACTGATTTAGCTAGTATGAAATTAGCACTGATTCACTGTCCTTATATCACCATTTTTTGAGAAGATGGGTCAATTTGGTCTGCCATAAGGTTTACTGGCTTTTACCATTGGGTTAAAAAAAAAAAACTGAAGTACCATGAAAAGATAAAACAAACAAACAAAAAAATCCTTAACAAACAATGAGCTTAGTCTCTGAAAATTTTAAATAAATAATAAGATAAATTAAGAAGCTTAAGGAAAATTGATCAGTTTTTCCAACATGGATAGACAAAAAAGCAAAATCGAAGTATCCTGTCTTTCAGTTTTTTGTCTCTTCACATATGCTAAGGTTTCCTATTATTTCCTGAGTCATGTATTTCATAGATATGATGAATAGATGATACAGGAAATCTAATTGGAAAATTGAAAAATTTTGTGTTAAGAAACACTAAGATGATAATTGTGACAATACATGCTGTGTTTTAGGTAGTGAGGAAGTGTTGCTGTTAGATTACTGTAGCTTAACACAGATGAAGAAAGGAACAGAAAAGTTAAATGCCATACAGAAAGCCACTCTAGTAAGAGAGATATGATGGGAGTGAAAATTAACTTTCCAAAGTAATGATTTGGGCATTATATACCAAGAGAAATCAATGCACAAGAAGAAAAGTGAAGGTAAACAAAGAAGGAGAACAAACAATACACACAGCCAAGAGCTCAGGAGGTGGGGGTCAATGTGGACACCACCCAGGGGAAGGACATTGAGGTGAGAGTACAATTTAGCTTTTTAAAAGGGGTTAGGGAAAGGCAATCCAGGATGATCTCATGCGGGGGAGTTTCATGCCCTCTGGCTATGAGGAAAATTAGAGGTTAATGAGCTACAAGAATTTAGAGAAGAGGCCTCTCCAGAGGCCTCTCCAGATCACCTTGTCAGCCTGGCCCAGGGTTCCCAAGGTTATCTGAAGGGTAACTAGAATTCTGTGCAATGTTCTGTACGAGGGATCACATTTACATTATGAAAGATCACTCCTCGGGCTACAGCCTTAGCAAAAACAAAATGCAAAATTATAGTTTGAATCAGAGTTCAGAGCATACCCAAGAAAGCCATGTAGGAGGGATGGATGATTGGCAGAAGAGTGTAGACTGTGGGGTGTAAGGAAGTAAGATATATATATATATATATATATATATATATATATATATATATATATATATATATATATATATATATATATTCATACAAAATGTCAATTTGCTGCATAACTATGAGGCAGAAATAACAAAGCTTTGTAACTTCTTTGGTGGTAAGAAGCAGGTGGGAGATCAAAACCCATTTCTGGGATCCTAGTGTGAGGAGATGGTTTTGGTTCCGGTGAAGACAAGCTCCCCTGAAGAGCAGTGTTTGTCGTGCTTTAGACTATTTACCTGCTGGCTGCCATTGTTCCTGTGCTGCAGCCCACATGGCCGTGACATGAAACATTCTAGCAGGGCTTGAGAAAGGACTCTTGGCATAGAAAAGTGACTCTCTGCAAAACACTGTGCTGCAGTTATATGCTGTAGAGAACATGGTGGCAGAGAGGACAGTGGAAGCTGAGAGTCCAGGACACAAAATACCGATCATTTCAGTAGAACTGAGGTCCAGTTCCCAAGACACAAAAATAGGAATATTTCTTTGGTGTCCCACCACTGTACAAAAAGTAAAAAGAGGGCACTTGGGCCATGCTTTATCCAAAAATTGGTGCCAGAAAAGTGCCACACACTAGAACTTTACTTCTGCTGCATCCTCCAAGAAGCTCAGGATTGAAGGGCAGAGAACCTAAGGGTAGGGAAACTACAAATAGCACTGAGGCAACTGGCCACAGGACAGAAAATAGCAAATATATTAAAACAAGAGAGGTACAGCATGGCTCTCTGCAGTTGAATATCATTTTGCAGTGCAGAAAGATCATAAAAGATATTCAAAGAAGAACAGAAATTAAAATACACATTACAGTGACACAACAATTACCTCTAATGCTGGAAAGAAGCAGAGAGAGATCTTTATTTTCTAGGTCATAAGTTATTTAAATAAATTATCTTTGTACTGCATTTTCATTCCATTTGGTTTTGTTTTGTTTTGTTTAGCGGAACCAGGTATCAAACTCAGACCCTTGTACTTCCAAGGCAGGCACGGTACCACTTGAACTAAATCCCCAACCCCTCATTACATTTCTGTGCATCAAAATAAATTTTAAAAATACAAAAACAGGGCCAGGGATGTAGCTCAGTTGTCCTGCACCTTCCTAGCAAGTACAAGGTCCTGAGTTCAAGTTCTAGTCCAATAAATAAAAACGCAAACACTTGTGTATTACGGGTTTAATAATGTCCACCGTGTATGATTTGGCTTTTAATCCAAGTAATGATTTATAGTAGATATCTTGATGATGCAGGTGATATTATTATTGAAATATTTACTCAGACCTATATTTGAAACAAAGTTCACAATTTTTTTGAATAACTAAACCACTACAAACTAA
>PVIC010010320.1:0-16971 GCA_004025085.1 Thryonomys swinderianus | reverse complement strand
TTTGGGCAAATGGTGAATATTTTTGCTGAGGAAACTGTAGAATAAATAGAACTATGTTTAAATATCAAAAACTATGTTTAAAAATCAAAAACCACACCATTAGAGAACTGTATGATTCTAAGATTAACCCAAGGGAATGAACTCTTGCTAAAATTCCTGCTAAAATTGTCACTAATGTATTGGGTCTTTCAGGAAACTTAATTTTCCTTGGGTGGATAGTATCTTGTTTTTACTTATGTCTACCACTGCATTTTATACCTGCAGCGTCTCTCAGAGGCCCACGTATGAAAGGCTTAGTTTCTAGTTTGATGCAACTGGGATATGGTAGGACCTTCAGTAGGTAGAGGACTGAGGTTCCCTAGTAAGTCCTTGCAGATGCAGACTGGAACCTTAGTCTCTTCCTCTTGATTGCTCTTTTGATTCCTACCATCAGACCAATGGATTTGCTATGTTCTGCTACCATTATGGGCTATTTCATCACAGGCCAAAAAGCATCAAAGGCCAACAGGTCATGAATAGCAATCTCTAAAACTGAAAAAAAAAAAAAAAAAGTGTCTTCTTCTTAAATTTACTTTCTCTGTTATTTTTTTACAGTAAAAGAAAGCTATCTATTTTGACCCCTATAATGAAAACACTATATTTGCTTAAAATTCATCTTCAGCTATGATATTTTTGGTATATTATGAAATGATTAATTATGAGAATAATAATTTTCATAAGAACTCAGTAGTTCTTACTTTTAAAAATCAGTCATTTTGAAAATTCTGGTACATCTTTTATGATTTTAGAAAAAGAAAGAGTATACCTCAAATGTAGTGCTGGCTTCTCACTGGCCACATGGTCATTCAACACATGGTTGAACAGAACCCCTGTATTTTAAAGGAAAATCAAGTGCAACTTTGAATCTTTGACCATCTTGAAAAGGTGAGGCCACATTCCAAGAAAATAATGTATTAATAGTCCAAAATATAATATTTTATGACAAAACATGCAAAAATGCAAATTTGGTAGTATAATCTTTAAAACTGTGCTGTTTTAAAATGAAAACTATAGACATGTACATAATAAGTTTTACAAATTTTCATAAGTGATTAATAAATTAGATCAGAGTTACAATTTACTTATTTAGAAGACATGTAATTATTTGTTTAGAAGAATAGATGACACATAAAAATATGACTGTAGGTTTAATTAATGAAATGGGATTACATTAGTGGATCTAATTCCTGATCTATTTAGGTCACTGACCAATGGCATGAGTCTGGGTATAATGATGTCTATTTCTGTATCTCTGTGTTGGATTGCCCGCTCCCAATAAAATGCACAGTAAATTATTAATTGTATCTACTAAAAGGACAGAGGCTCAATAGTGCAGATAAAGACACTTTCTTGATCCAAACCTGGCTCTGGGGAATAATTAAAGACTCCTAACATCCTGTCCTTGTAGTTTCTTGTTCTTAGGAGACAAACTTTTTCTGAATTTACAAGGCCTGAATGTAAATCACATCTCTATAATAAAAATAGTATGAAAACCTGGACATATTAACCTTTCCTTCTGTTCAGTTCTTTTTGTTATTGCTGTTGTTCATTGAGTATGAAGATGATACCACGATGATGACAGTTATATGTAAAGCATTGCATTCAGGTTTTAGAACCTTGTATTCTGAAGGCCTCTGCATTTAACACCATCATCATCATCATCATCATCATCATCATCATCAGCAGCAGCAGCAGCAGCAGCAGCAGCAGGAGCAGCAGCAGCATTGTCTGCCACATTGTCACAAAGACAAAAGAAAACTGAATCTTGTAAAACAGTACTGATAGTATACGCACACAATTCTATACACACTGTGCAAGGAATATGGACTAGAGAGATGAATGATCTTCAGTCTATATTGCTACCTGTATTAGTCATTTTTTTTTGTTGTTGCTGCAGCAATGTACACAACATACACAATTCAAAGAGGGGAGGGTTATTTAATTTAGCCCATGGTCTCAGAAGGGTCATTCTTCCAAGCCGGTTGGCTCCAAAGATGAACTAACAATGTGGCAAAAAGGAAGGATGGAGCAAAGTTGTTTATTCCTTAGCAGCTGGGAAGTAAGCTGGGGAACAGTGCCCAGGAGAAAGTGGCCAGGGACAAGACAAGGTCACTCCCTTTTATCCATTCAGACACACTCAAGACGAATGATGGCAAAATTCATAGTGCAGTGGCTGCTTATCATTGAGTAACTGTAAAAGCTTAACCATCACTATCCTAGACAGCTTTCATACCAATTAATCTGAAAATCCCCTTAATCGTCACACTAATTTATTTGTCTTACATACTTAAATTTGTGACTGTATAGGCTCTTAGTTAATAAGATATAAATCACACCTATCCATTAGCTAGTCTGTCTTTTTAACATTTCTAGTTGAAGACTGGCTTATTTGAAAGTGAATTGTTCTTAACCCAGGACACAGCTATTCTGATATGAGTCTTAACATTTAAGAATTCAAGTGATTTTAAAATGTGACACCTGAATTCAGATCTGTACTCTCCAGATTGAAATCCAAGGTTTAAACCTACTTTTCTTTAGTGGCGGCTGGTTTGTGCTGAGCAGAACAACCTGAATCTGGCTAGAGGACACCCTGAAGAGACCCTACAGCTCACTCTTGACTCACAGTCCTGGTGCCCGCCAGCCTGTGGTCTGGCTGCTCAGAAATAACCAAATGTGGGGAAGGAAAACAATATTGTGTCTGCTTTCTTACAATTCAATAGCATTCACACAGCAACATTTTTACAGGGTAAGGGTAAAGAAGACAAGGTATTGACCTCAGTTACAATACAATAGCGGTAGGACCAGGATTTAGCTCACTGGTGCCATGTCTGGATTGCAGGCACAAGGTCCTGAGTTCAATCCCTGACACAGAAAAAGAAAAAAAGTAAAGAAACAAGCAAAAACCCCCAAATAATTATAGTACTAAACACCATTTAGCAAACACAACTAGGTACTGTGCTCCTCAAAGGGCATTATGTCTATTTTTCAAATGCATACCAGAGAAGATCTGTAGGGTTTTTAAATCACTATGTTCCTTGTACATATAGGAAAATGAGCGATGTTAAAAATTTTGCATAATGTCTTACAAAAATGTCATCAGAATAACTATTATTTGAGAATTATCATTACTGTGAACAGGAATATATTTTATGGTACAGATATGTATGCTGGATTTAATTATGACACCTTTCTTCACTGATACTGATTTGTATCACTGTGTGGCCCTTTCAGCACCAAACGCTCATGGTATAATAGATGCTCATTAAAAACTCCCTTCCTGTTTTGGTCACAGGTGGACAATTAATGGTCATCAACAAATGCTTGTTCAATAAATACATTTCTCTACCTTCATAAACGAACAGTATGAGTAACACATAATGCCTTCTAAACTGTTTATGCAGAGATAATTGCAGTATCTAATTCAGTATATAATAGTGGAAAACATACTAAAAATAATATGCATAGATGATGCTTTCCAATGTGTTAGACTTCAAACATGTCCTATCTACATATGGTTCAACAGCAAAATTAAAAACAACAAACTGCCAATTTTGAAATGAATGATTTCACATAAAGTATAGGATTTTTTCTTCCCTTAAAATTATATTTCAGTCAATAAATGGCAACAATTGGCAAGGTTTTAGTAACAGATATACCCAGTTACACTTGGCAAGTAGCTATTCAGTAATTATGAATGGACCCCAAAGGCCCACTTCTCCTCTTCATACTACCTGCTTGCAAATTTATTTTCACAAGCCTTATAGATGTGTTTGGGATCTAAAAAGATCAAGGAAGTTTCTGGCCCATTACCTATACAAGTCAGAACTTTATGTATTTGTTGAATGAATGAGTAAATAAATGACAGAACTCGAAGGGGAAGCACAGTTGTTTTTTAATTAATCTCTTTCTTAGATTCAAAGCATTTGAGTCTTTCAACCATTGACAACTGATCTGGGGAAATGACTGTGAAATGAAATTCTCAGCATGACAAGGCTTGGAAATAATCAAAATGTTCAACCAACAGGTCACAGATCATCAGCACCACAGTTGGCTGCAAGAGATGCGATGCACTTAAACTAGACCTATTAACTAGGTATTTTCTGTGGCTGGGAGATTTCCATGCATTCTCAGCATTAAATTAAGCTTACTCCTTGGTAAGTTTTTAGTAATCATTTGTAAATTGTGTACAAAGAAACAAATCTAAGCACAAGAATAATACTACTTTGAGGAAAAGGAAGTGGAGAAAAATTGGGTAAGATCAAATGTCAAAGTGTGAACTACGCATGATCACCAATTTGACTTTTATCCAATTTTCCAAAGACTAAAAATTCATTTTTCTCCCTCTAAAACCAAAGATGACACTTGCTTTTGTATAGTATAACTACCAAAAAAGTGGTTAGTCTCTGTAACTTAGCACTTAATAAAATGTGGTGCTTTTCCTTTCCTGTCCCATGTCATTGTCTTCTCTACAATTTTGTGTTGTGTTTTTTTTTTTTTTGACACAGGAGTTCTCTAAGCCATTTTACTAAATAACATTTTCAAATTCTGTAATCACATGCTTGTAAATATGAATGAAAAATTACATTTTTCTTATGTTTGCATTTTATATTCAATTTAAATGGCAAAAATGCTGAAACAGTAACTTTTAAAAATTTGTCAAAAATGTTATGTCTAAATCTTTAAATTTTTCATTACTGACATTTTCTCTTTCTATTAAAATGTTGTAAAGGACTGTTTGCACCATTAGGGGAAGAGGACTTTTCACAACTTCAGGATTTGTGTCTCTCTTTATGTCACTCAAGCTTGCCTGTGCAGTGTACACACATACGTGCATCTATGTGTGCACACATAAATACTCACACCGCAACTATAAATCATCCAGGAAAAAGTTCTGGCCATTTAAACAATTGCCACAAAACCAGTATCTGAACATCTCTGCAAGATATGATTGAACACTCTTTATCTTACTCTACTGACCTTATGTTCTTTTGTGCCAAATGTACAAGTCCCAGCTGTGAATTTAAACCCAGTCTCATTTGCAGTTTCCATTATAGTCAGCAGGCTCATTTTTCACTGCTTTGCCCTCGTCAGGGCCATGGTCCAGTCTAGGACAGCACCACTGATAAACCAGGAGCTGTAACTAAACTTGTAACTAAGCCTACTTTCCTCCCACTACACAAATATCACTATGAATGAGAGCAAACAGGCTGCTATGCTTTGAAGAGCATGGGTAACCTAACATGACAATAACAGCATGCCTACGAGCCATGTCAAATAGAAATGCTGCATAACCGGCTCACCTCTGCCCTTCCAACAGTGACCCATAATTGTATTAATAGTCCCCTGTACATTAGCACACCCTTGGAAAGGGCTTTTAGCTCAAGATGAAGGTGTCATGGGGGACAGAGAAACCCACATCCTGAAGCTAACTGGATACAGCTGACCTGAAAATATATGTCAGCTCTCAGATGCTCGTCAACACATGGAATCTACTTGGTTTTAGATGTAGTTTTAAAAAGAAGCATCTTTCAACATTTCTCGAGTAAAACGTTTTCCTAAATAATCACATTGTAAATAAGGGCATTCCAACGGCTCCTAGGTTCTAGCTCTGTCCTTCCCCATCTTATACAGCTGCTGGCCAGCGATCTGAACTCTTGTGGGGCCGCTCAAATACCCTGCACCAAAGGTCTGGCACAATGCTGCCCAGTCTGTACTGTTCACATCGTTGCCTAGAGCAGCAAGCAGAATTGCCCTGTTACTGGCTTGTCCTCTTACCTAGAACTCTTTCATCCACTTCTGCAAGAGACATGCATTGCCTGCTGTAGAGCATTGTTCTACCTTCCCCCATTCGTAGGAGGAGATAAAGGGGAAAAGATGCAAAAAGCACAATTTGCTGTTAAAAAATTGTATTTGGAAGAATATTATCAAAGGGTGTAGAACACAGGGCACTGTAGAGCCTGATCACACATGGAGAAGTTGAGTTGGGCTTGACATTGAAGCAGAGACCTGGCAGGTACAACACCGAACGGAGTCACGGAGCTGTTTTAAATGGGAGCCAAGGCCCATGAGAATGCAAACACGGGAGTTTCTGAAGACGCGAGTGAATCTACCCAGTATTTGCCTAATCACAGGAATCTTAGTAACGCAAAATGTTTCCAAATGAAGGTACATTTCTTTTTATTGTTGTGTTGATTTTCTAATGAATACTGCTTTCAATTTTATAAGAATTACCATCCAGGGCCAGAGATTTAGCTCAGTGGTTCTGGCGCCTGCCTCGCAAGTGCAAGGTCCTGAGTTCGATCCCGGTAACCACATACAATGCTGGGCATGGAGATTCACGCCCACTAGCAATCAATACCACATACCAGAGTGCCGGGCGTGGTGGCTCACGCCTGTAACCCCAGCGCTCGGGGTGGGGGTGGGGCGGGGGCAGAGACAAGAGGATTGCTGAGTTCGCGGCGGCTTGCCTGGGCTCCATAGTGAGCTCAGGGCCAGCCTGAACTACAAAGCGAGACCCTGTCTCAAAAAAAAAAAAAAAAAAAAAAAAAAAAAAAAAAAAAAAAAAAAAAAAAAAAAAAAAAAAGAATTACCATCCAAATTTCTCAACATTCTTCTGAGCTTTAAGAGCATTTATAACACGAGCATTTTGAGCATTTATAACATCAGCATTTTGAACCTATCTATTGATATCCTTTGTTTTATTTTGTTTTTCTAGAGGGCTGAGGGCCGACCACTTTCACTGTTTGCTCCCAAAGCATAACAAACACTATTTGGAAAGAGGACAAGGGCTGTTTACTGAGCGCTAGCTCTACAGGAGGGAGAGTGACCCCAGAGCCAGAGCCCTGTCCCAGAATTTCCCTGGTGCTGTTTATTATCTGTGTCACACCAGGCAGGGCGCTCGCTTCACTTGACTTTTGCTGTTATTAAGTCATGAAAGGACGGGAGCAACCGAACAGACTGCCGGAAGGGTTTCACGAGGACAGCTACTCAGAGTGTCTGAGGCCTGGTTGGCATTCCATGGGCGCCAGGCGATCATCCATGTTAATGTTTGCCCGCACTGCCGCAGATCCTGGGTACAGCAGAGCTATTCTTTATGTATTATGATTCCCGCTTCACCAGGAGGAAATGGAAGTTTTTCAAGCTCACACACCTTAGAGGTAAAGAGCTAAGCTTCAAAGCTAAGAACCTATAAGTTCTATACATCTGTTATGTTTTGTTTCCTTTTTAAAAATTTTGCTGGGTCATAAAGCTTTACAGGTAAATATGTTCCATTCCTTTTGCACCTGTCTGTCATGCCTAATAACTTCCTAACACGCACACGTGGTTTTCTGCTTTGTTTTAAAGTGATTCTTTTATCAGTCTCTTCATTTCCATTTTCACCACC
This sequence comes from Thryonomys swinderianus, assembly GCA_004025085.1. Lineage (NCBI taxonomy): Eukaryota > Metazoa > Chordata > Mammalia > Rodentia > Thryonomyidae > Thryonomys > Thryonomys swinderianus. The sequence continues at coordinate 9,548 of PVIC010010320.1, read as the reverse complement.
AACACTATAATTCTGATAATTATCACTCTATGATAGAAATATGAAGGCATTTAGCTTCTGTTTCCTCGCTTTGCCTAAATTATTATCCATAAATCACTGTGAAAGCAATACTCACAGGCTTAAAACCAGATAGAAAACCCAGTTCCTCCCATTCATTCTATCCCAGGATAGCGAGACCAGATTTTTATTTCACGATCACTCCAAGATCTGAGTACAGCCAAGTATCATATAAAAACACCTTGGTCAATGATAAACCACCTGTCAGAAAGCAGTCTCATAAAATTATACTAGAGTTAAGATATTCTGATCACCTAGTGAAATTCTAGTCATGTTAATGGCATGATACAATGCAATACTCGTGTTTGCGATGATGCTGGTATATAAAAAATACTGTACTGTCAGTTGTATAAACAGATGTATGGCACATACAATTCAATATAGTACCTAATACTTGATAATAAATAAGTAAATTCAATATAATACCTAATACTTGATAATAAAAAGTATTATTGATGTATGCATTTACTGTGCTATACTTTTTAATGTAATTTGAAAGTGCAGTCCTCTTGCTTATAAAACATAATTTTAAATGTTAACTAGAAATAGGCAGAACCTATAGGAGATATTGTGAAGTCAACATCATTACACAACATGACAAAGGTACGAGAGAGACACTGATAATCTATTTGCTTGATAATGTGTATTTATGTCATAGTTTTTACCAAAAATCTTAAAAAACAAAGAACAAAACAGAAACTGCATAATAATGATGCAAAGAAAGAAAATACATTTGCATAGCTTGTCCACTGTGTTTGGGCTCTGAGCTAAGTGTTACAATTAGAGTTAAAAGTTTCTGAATTAGCCCAGCATGGTGGTAAAAGCCTATAATTCCAACAATCATGAGACAGAGGCAGGGAAATCCCTTGAGTTTCAGGCCAGTCTGGGGTATATAGTGAATTCAAAATCAGTCTGAACTGTACAGTGAGATCCAGTCTCCAAAACCAAGCAAACAATATTTAAAAATAAAATAAAAAGTTACAGAATCCCAGTACTTGGGAGGGTGAGTGGATAGCCATGTGTTCAAGGCCAGCCTGGGCTACATAGTATGTGTTTGTCTAAAAAATAACAACAAAATTACCTTAAACTAATGTTAATTTATTACTTTACGGAGTCAAATGAATTGTCACCAAAGTGTAAAATCTGCAGCAGAACAGTAATGTCTCAGGCTTTTAAACTCACTTCACTCTCAATTCAACTTCCAGTTCTAAAAGGTCCATACAGAGTACATTCCTTGTATAGAGATACTACTGTTATATTTTACACTGTACTTTCACTATACCTTTTCATTTTAGCTCATTTAGCTACACAAGTATCTTAATGGTACATTTACCCATATGGTTGAACCTATATAGTGCCATGCTCTACAGATTTATAACCGAAGTAACAGGTCCTACCACGTGGCTCAGGTGTGTTCTGGGCCCCAGTATGTAGGTTTCAGTAAGCACACTCTATGATGTGTGCACAAAACCAGGATTACCTATGGATGCATTTGCCAAAACATATACTTGTAGTTGAATGATGAAGAACTGTGTTTAAAGTTTCCCTATTAAGACCCTCTAAACTAGAGCCTTCTACACCTGATATCCTTGGGAAAAAATTCAGAGCATTTCATTTGACGATGAAGGTCAGGTGTGTCCTACTTTTCAAAGATAACATAAGCAAATGCATAGCTGACAATTGGAGCTTTTTATATTTTAATTAATTTTTGTTTGTTTTTTTTTTTTTTGAGGGTGTTTTTGGCGGTACTGGGAGTCCAACTCTGGCCCCTTTACATCCAAGGTTGGTATGGTACCACATGAGCCAACCCCCCCAGCCTTTTAATTACTATTTTTAGGGTCATTTCCACTTAGAGTGTGTCAGATTAAATATGAAAAGAAATAGATGTTGTTCAGCAACAGTAAAAACAAAAGCGTAAACCTACCTTTTCACTCCAGCCCCCCCCCCCCATTTCTCTTATTCCAAGTCTCACAGAGATTTTGCATCACGGTCTGCGCTTCTTTCAATCAGAGAAGTTGACAGAAAAAGTTTTTCTGTTCATTTAACCACCTCAACCAAACTGCGAGGCTGGTGAGAGCAAAAACAATGTTTTAATCATATTTTTGTATCTATATATGCATACATTACTCTTGTAAAAATAATCTTTATATTCAAAAGCAGCAAAGCTGGATTCGGCAAAGGCGTCATGACTACTGAAAAAGGACTGGCTTCAAATTTCACACCTCATGTATATGTGTATTTCAATATCTAACATACAGATAAGTTGTAGTTACTAGTTTGTTACATAATTCAGGACGTTTAGTCTTTTAAATATTTTAATGACTCAATTTAAAAGGCAAATCAGTGATCATTCTTAGTTTTCTCATGACTTACTCCCCAGCAAACGCTGCAGGAGAAAGGCACTTGGAAAAAGTGCAGCATAGACGCGATCTCAGTGGGTTTACAGAGAGAGACAACTTCACTGCCGCCTTACAGTCCCTAATATTTTCAGGTAATTATTTGCAACACACCTTGTCAGGGCAGAATTCACTTCCTTGAATTTGTCTTTTGGGCAGAATCCCAAAGCACAAGGACCAAAATAAGGAAATCAGTTCCTGCCAAGGAGTGCCTGAAAAGCTCCACTAAATGAACTGGTGTAATCTCAGGGCAGGCCTCGCAGTAGCAAGGGCGGGGGATTCTCATTCCTCCCGGTGGGGGGGGGGGGGGGGGGGGCGGGGCAGCCTCTCAGTCCCGGCCGGGCAGGTCGCAGATGACTGAGGCGGTTCTGGCCTCCAGGGCTCCCTGGATTCCGCTTGCTCGGGCGATGGGTCTCACTCTGTGTCACCCGGCCCCAAGTGACAAGAAACCAAGGTACCTCTGTCAGTCTCATTTGCCCCAGATAGTGAAACACAGACAAGAAACTGGAGTGATTAGATAGATTAAAAAACAGGAAAACAGCACAGTCGAGCAGGTGCCCTGCCTCTCAAATGCCTCGACAACATTGCAGGAAAAATGCGTGTCTGTCTGAATGAACACAACCAGGCTACTGAGTTGCCCGACAAAGGAAAAGCCGTCTCTGCAGTTCCCAAGGATGGCACGAGGGAAATTTGCCGCGGGTGCAGGATTTCTTTCACAGCGTTATCCATCTCAGATAATAGAAAAGGCAGCTCGTCTCCTGCCGTTTCACTGGCTGCGCGCTGCGCATTGGATATTGGTGGCTCACGCTTGCAGAGGCAGATAGACACATATGTTGAAAAGGGAGGAAGATAATCACCAGGAAGTAAGAACAACCGCGCATCCTGCGCAGCATCTGGAGCGGTGGTCTGAAAGCGCTGCTCCTCTTCATTTTTACTCGTTGAGTTTTACACAGATGTATTTCACACAGCAATAGAGTGAATTCAAAATTATTGCGAAGTGATAAGGATTGGGAATAAGTCTAGGTTCTTGTAGAGTTGAGGAAAAATTAGCAAATTGCGTCTTAGCGTTTAGTTAGAAATATGATACAAATTTAGCCTTTTCCAATATGCTTGAGAATAATAGGATATACAGCATTTATCATAAATAATGAGAAGTAAGCCAAAATGTAAAGGAAAGTTTTCTGGCAAAGACAGTATTCACTGTTAAAAAGTACAAAGGGTATACAGATACGTAAAAAGTAGGATTATCTCCAGAGAGCTATACCATACCTACATAAAATTACGCGAATCAAGGAAAACCAGATTTTGCTATAGTAAATAGCCCCAAGTTTGTGATGGCTTAAGAAAAACAGGAAGATTCAATATTCATATTACAACCCATGTGTCACAAACTGGCCAGAGGCTCCGTTCTTTGTCACACTCATTTCGGCATCTCAGCTGATAAATCGACAATTACCTGTAACAGTGCTCCTTGCCACCACATTAGAGAAATATGAAATTCTAGACAAATTCCCACAAGTAATAGCATGTTCCAGCTCAGTGGGGTAAACCTCCCTTCTCCCTAAGTCAATGAGTATTATTCATAAAAAGACCATCTAAGGGACCCAGGAAGCAAAGTACCAGAAGTAGTATTATAGGTAGAAAAACCAGCTAGACATATGTAGGCAGATAGAGAGGGCCGGCCCTTGAAAGACTTGCAAAAAAGAGGATCCTTCTGAAGGTCAACACCATCAGTGAGAAATTACACTACAGGCCTCATTCTCCTCCTAGGGCGGAAGGTCAAGGTCTGGATCCAGCCCCTCCCTGGAAGACAGTGAATACAAAATTCCCAGATAATGGGCAGGACCTTGAACCACCTGGAGGAGTCTCCTGACAAGCAAGACCCTCTAGGGCTTGATTTCTCATTGGACCCTATTCAATCAAAAAGTTGCTGAAGTAACTATGTTCTTCATTTACCCATTGGTTAGCCATGGTTTGCCCATTTCTTTCAAATCTTATTGGAAGCCCCCACTGTACTCATTGGCCAATTGTAACCCATCTATCATTTTTGAATCTTATTGGTATCCCCTGTTTCGGACCCGCCTCACCTCGTGGCTTTGCTCCATAAAAGCCCTCTAAAAAGTGAGGTAGGGGGGTTACCCACTTTCCGGGTTCCCCCTTCTGTCTCTCTTAAGGCAGAAGCTTTCTCTGTCAATAAAATTTTGCTACTCAAACCTCCGTCGTTCCTAAAGTTCATTCTTCGATTTTTAGAGAACACGAACTCGCGTTTCAGGTGGGGAGTTAGGCCTTAACTCTCCTGCATCAGTAGCAGCTACCATTTAAAATGGGCCAACTATGGCCTACATTTGGGAAGGTCTTTCTCTAGTTCATGTAATTTTAATATACTCAGCGCTGCTTGCAAGTAGATACTGAGTTTACTGGATGAACCTGAGTCTTATAGAATTTTATCACGCTTTCCAGAAAGAAGTAATGTCTGACAATGATTACCCTCCCCATAAGCCAAACGGATAATATTATTTTTAATTCTTCATTTAAAAAAGGGAAACAAAGCTTATGTATTTAGGGGGTGAGGGGTTGTGCGGTGGGTAGGGGAGTGGGAAAAATGAGAATTAAATCATGTCATATACAGGTAGAAATTCCCAATATTGAGTGTGATCATGATGTGTATATACAATGTACCAATAAAGATAAAAATAAACTAAAAAAGAATAGCAAAATGTACTCTGTGTGCATTGTCTTATGCCTGAACTACAAAGCAACAATGTGTCTCAAAAGACTAAAAAATAAAAATCAACAACGTAAACAATACCAGGATGCATAAGAAATATATTGTAAAGCCAAAGACAATATGATTAATCAATGTAATATTTATGCAGTTTCAATAAAAAACTGGGGAAAACAACATTTGCATACATTATTAAATAGGAAAAATAATTATTTGACTTCACTTGCTGAATTCCCCTTTTGTTTCTTTTCTTTGCTCCGATCTTCCTTGGGGCTGGGTGTTAACGTCAGAAAATAGTCCCATCTGGTCCCAACTGTTAAAGTGCTAGAGACCTCTGTTGAGCTGCATCTTCAAAATTGCCAAGTACACTAACTCCTTGATATTGGAAAACAGTAGACTGGAAAATTACAGGAGATTGGTTTCTACAGACCCTTGTTTACAATTGTAACCTCTAACTAGACAGCTCCAACTTATTCTGTGAGAAGTAGTTTCTCTGAAAAACCTCTAGATCAGAAAAATAAACTGTGTAAATATTTTAAAATCCTATCTCTAAACTATTGTCTTATATAGGTAAGCAGCATAAGTATCAGCAATAGAGTTTATAATATTTTAGATAAATATAAATATGTTCAGGAAATGATTTAAATGGTAAGAGGATAACAAAGAATAACTATTTTTAAAAATCTAATAATCAGTTAGTGCTTTTATCATATCAAGTGCATTTAACTTCTCTGAACTGAATTCTTTTCATCATAATGTACTAAATTAAGCATCTACTCCATGTAGGATATGATTCTACTAAACTAGATTAAAATCAAATCATGAACAACATCAATCTTACTTATAATAATCCTACACTACTGACACACCACTCTAGTAATCAAAATAAATTTCTAAATATTGTTTCCAGTTTCCGATGTTCCTATAAGATAAAATTGGTTGACCTTATGTACATTTTTATGCATTTAAAGAACTATGAGACAAAACAAAGGATACATTTCAACAACCCTTGAGGGTATGTAGGGAAAATATGCATTTTATATATGTGTATGTTTATAGTTGTGCAAAGAAAAGTGATAACTAGATGAGAAGATAGTGAGATAGATAATAGATCAACAGATAGAGATAGATCTGTGGAGATGGAATCTGAATGCACCTAATGCATTACTTGATTTAAAAAGGAATGATAAATATGTAAACTGTTTTAGGGAAATGACACTGGCATTGAATCTCAGAATTAATTCTCACATAAAACTCAGAAGACTTGGTATCTTGTCAAGCAACTGGGGTGAAATATGTTTACTTGATGTTAATCATGTACTTGATCCTTCTTTTACTCTAAGACCATTACATGATGACAGATCAGACTGAAAAGAAAAGCAGGCAAATGTGCTGTTCCTTCCACCTGTCACAAGGTTACTTTTTAAAAAGAGTACAAGAGTTTAGTGATATTCATTTTTCAAAAAGATTATTTTTCAGCCTAATTTTTTTTTGTTTTGTTTTTTTGTTTTGTTTTGTTTTGTTTTTGGAGTCAGGGTCTCGCTTTGTAGTTCAGGCTGGCCCTGAGCTCACTATGGTGCCCAGGCAAGCCGCTGCGAACTCAGCAATCCTCCTGTCTCTGCCTCCCGAGTGCTGGGATGACAGGCGTGAGCCACCACGTCCGGCATTGTGGTATGCGGTGTTGATTGTTGATGGGCGTGTCTCCACGCCCAGCATTATATGTGGTCACCGGGGATCGAACCCAGGTCCTTGCGCTTGCAAGGCAGGCACCGGAACCACTGAGCTAACCCTCCGGCCCCAGCCTAATTTTAAAATAATACACAAAAGTAATTATCATTGAATTACTTTTGCAACTTTTTTCAATGGCCTAAAATCAAGATCTAATTTCAGATATTAACTGGATTTAATCTCCAACCCAATTGAAGGATATAGAACTGAATTTCAAAGCAGTGTAATCATGTCTTCACCCATGTTTCCAACAACGGCCACTCAGTGGTGTGGTGTAAGAAGTACTGGTGCAACTTTATCCCAAGACAAATTTGTAACTTTAAAAATTCCACTGGTAAATATTGCCTCTCCCCCACAGTGCTTTGGAAATGAGGTAACCCTGACTCAAATAATTGACATGAAAATTGTAGAGCCTAATGGCTACTGAAGGGAGAAATCGTTCACCTGAAACAAACAAACAAACAAACAAACAACATCAACAACAACAACAACAATAGCAACAAAAAATGAGATCTTTTCTCTGGTTATTTCTTCAATTGTACTTTTAGTCTTGAAGGAATGAAGGCTATGCTTCAAAAATGCACATTAATTGGAATATTTAGCCATAGGATTGAAAATAAAAATCAGTATATATTTTGAGGGACTAAAGTTGTAGCTTAAAGAAAAGGGCTCATCTGTTGCTAGTTAACTTAAAAATACAAAATTTCTAGACTATGCAAATTAATGTATAATGTAGGTTTCCTTTCACTAAACATATCCTAAAAATTGTACTTAAATAGTAACGTGTGCTTAATGAAAAACAGGTTAAAAGTCATTTCCTATGAGCTTTTTAGAACGAAAATAATAAATACATGCGCACTCGGTCCTTCAACTCAGTGAAATATTTGATTTTACTAAAAATCAGGACATTAATTTGGGTCAGTCAGTTTTAAAACTCAACTTAAGCCACAGTTTTGGGGTAGGTTTTGAAATAAATACATAGCAATCTTAGAGGAAGTTTTTCTGACTCAAAAGTTTTTTTATGATTGCTATATTAATGCTCTAGGTTATTGTCAGTGTTTTTCCTGCTAAAGTAATAGATATTTTTCATATGAAATAAAATAAGCCATCTCCTAATTTTCCATATTAGTTCAAATTTAATATTTTCCCTGTATGACCAATTTCAATATGTCCAAATTGGATGCAGTTTGATCAAGGCTGTGTAGCGTTTCCTTAGTCACAAAAGGATATGTCTTTAAGATGTCCTGTCAGCATTACAAATTCATGGCAGATACAACATGTTCCCATAAAATACATGAATCTATACCCACAGTCACACTGTTGGATTTAAATGGTGTTGAACTCTGCTGCAGAGAGTGATAAATGGCCAATGTGTGTTGTGCCTTCTAGGGTTCGGTGCTACTTTGTTTCTTCCTTCTTAGTTAAGGATTCTAATCTAATCTTTTCATTCATATGTCTAGCTACTTTGTGTTTTCTTTCAACTCAGTTGTGAAATTATACCTGAACTGTTCAACGTTAGTGTATAAGCCTATTCATACATACGTGCACACTAAACACACACATATACATGTACATATATGCAATGCAATTATGTGAGACTATATCTTTTGTAGTAAACAAAAACGACAAAAAATGCCACTGGTAGCAACATAACACTACAATGTAGTACTAGTGCTATATCAGGAATGTCCAATATGACTATATAAACCATGCATGTGTCTTAATAATCATAATTTACAGGTAAAGGAAAAATAAATAAGAAAGTAAATGTTAACAACATGCTTTACGTAGAAAGAGTATTACATACATTTTGTTCTAGAAACACAAGGAGCTAGATATTTATTACACTGAATGATTTTTTTTTTTTTTTTTAGTCAGGGTCTCACTTTGTAGTTCAGGCTGGCCCTGAGCTCACTATGTAGCCCAGGCAAGCCTTGAACTCAGCAATCCACTGCTCTCTGCCTCCTGAGTGCTGGGATTACAGGCATAAGCCACCACACCCGGCTACACTTGATGATAATTTTAAAGAATGCCCATTGTTATCTATATCTTACTTGATTAAATAGGCTTTGCCTGTTTCAACAAAAGAAAAAACTGACATTAGGTGATATTTGATTATAGAGCCCAGGTTCAATTCTAAAAAGCCTACTTGTTACATTTAGAATCATGAAGTGCCAGGCGTGGTAGCTCACACATGTAATCCCAGCACTTGGGAGGCAGAGGCAGGAGGATTGCTCAGTTCGAGGCTTGCCTGGGCTACATAGTGAGCTCAGGGCCATCCTGAGCTACAAAATGAGACCTTGTCTCAAAAAAAAAAAAAAAAAAAAAAAAAAAAAAAAAAAAAAAAAAAAAAAAAAAAAAAAAAAAAAAAAAAAAAAAAAAAAAAAAAAAAAAAAAAAAAAAAAAAAAAAAAAAAAAAAAGAATCATGAAGTAAAAACTGAAAGCAGAAAAAGTAAAGAACAATCACCTTTCAGGCATTTGCTCATTTAAGTTATCAATACTATATGAAAAGCAATCAATATGAAAATGTTGAATAGTGAAATTATCCCATTATATGAAATACTGTACTAAGGACTAATCCTAAAGGAATGTGCTCAGGTATTACTATATTTTCAATTTGTCCAAACTATTAAATTCAAAA
>PVIC010010319.1:0-43641 GCA_004025085.1 Thryonomys swinderianus | reverse complement strand
AGCCCTGCAAGATGCAAATGGGCATCTCAGATGGCAGACTGGGTGAAGAGAGGCCCCTCCTCCAATGCCTGCCATGGAAACCTAGGCCCTCATCTGTGAAGTGGTCACGTCCTTCTGAGTTACACGCAGCTGAGGTCAGCATGACTCCAATTAAAAACCTTTGCCCTGAATATGGCCCCTCAGTGAGGCTGTGGGCTGTATGCTAGTTCCACCCCAGTGGGCTGCAATGGTGCCTGCTCATTCTATTCAAGCAGGATAACCAGTGGCTCCTCCTTCACACCCCTGCTTGGCACCATCATGCCAGGTTTCAGCCCTGCATCAGTAGATGTCACACAGCATACCCTGCCCTCTTTCTTCCCATGCCTGCAATCAACAAACCCTAGATGACTAGTGGGCCTCGGCCTTGCTGCTCAGAGTAGCATGAGTCATCCCAAGACGAAATTCTCTCTAAATCTCATTTCTTGCTTTATTCTTATTAGCTTTGTGCTGTATTTCCTCAAATTAGACTAGGACGCACCACTAGGGTCTCAGATGAGGTCCCCTTTCCCACCTCCTATAAAACAGAACTGTTTCATGTCAAGCACACCTCATGGTACACCCCAGGATTATCTAGCCCAACTGAGTTTTTTTACATTTTAACATGGATGACAGAAAATTGAAGTTTTCAGTCCGAGGATGCAGCTCATCAGCAGAAGGTCCTGAGATCAATCTCAAGTACCAAGGAAATATAGAAAATTGAAGTTTTCGTATATGGTCTGCGTGTATTTATGTCAGATCACAGACCCTGCTTCATTGTTCTTTCTGTTCTCTGGAACCTGATCTCAATCCCTACAGAAGGAACGATAATGCGCCCAGTGATCTGCTGCCACCCTAATCCCAGAATTCTGGAGGCTGAGACAGGAAGATCACAAATTCAATTATTGCCACAGGAACATGAACATTGCAAAACCCTCTCTGAAAGGAAAACAAACAAACCAAGAGTGCAGTTAGAGCTCAGTATGAAGGCCTTGGAATAAACTCCCGTGCCAAGGAATTGAAGACCTAGAAATCATGGCTGCCCTCACCTGTCACAATGGTGAGACTCTCCCTGGTGCTGTTGACTCTGCCTTTTTGCACCTTCACAGTAAAGTCATACATAGATCTAGGACTGAGTCCCTCCACGGTGATGCTGGTGTCTGTGGTATTCCGGGTCCCAGATGTGTCATCATCTCCAGCCCACAGCACCCAGTAGGTCAGGTTCTGTTGCTCTGAGCCCTCAGGGATCTCCCAGCGCAGGCTGATGGAGCTGCTGGTCTGAGCTTCCACTGTCAAGTTGGCCACCGGATTTGGGGCTAAAATATGGGCAGGAGAAGAAATGGGTTATAATTCTTGGTGCCCATGTTCCTGCTCTTCCTTAGCACTTGAACCCAGTGGCAACACCTGAGAAGCTGAGACCTGCACCAGCTAATATGGTGGCACAGAGCCCCTGGGACCCTGAGGCCTTTGGGATGGGGCTTGTTCTACCTGACATGAGTCACGAGTGAAAGTACACTCAAGTTGAGGAGGATCTGGTACAAAATTGGGAATGACAGATCTCTCGGATGCTTTCTACCCTGTCACATGCTGCAGTGGCAGTATTTGAGATGAGCTGGCGCTACATGAAATAGGCCATAATGATCCATCCCTCCTCTTCTTTCTCCTGACGTAGATGTGGCTGATAGCAAACTGAAGTTTACAATGGCTTCCACTGCATTTCTACTGGATCAAATAAGAAAAGGTTAAAAGAATGGTTTCCCCTCACCTGTAGCAGCTCTGAGAGTCTCGTTATGACTGTTCACTCCATCTTTTTCCACCCACAGGGAAAAGTCATACAGAGACCCAGGGTGTAGCCCATCCATGGTGATTTTGGTGTCTGTGGTGTTCCGGGTCCCACTTATGCCATTGTCTCCAGCCCACAGCACCCAATAGGTGAGATTCTGTTGGTCTGAGCCTTCAGGGATCTCCCAGCACAGGCTGATGGAGCTGCTGGTCTGAGCTTCCACTGTCAAGTTGGTCATCGGATTTGGGGCCAAAATATGGGCAGGAGAAGAAATGGGCTCTAATCCTCGGTCCCCATGTTCCAGCTCTTCCTTAGCACTTGAACCCAGTGGCAAAACTTGAGAAGCTGAGACCTGCACCAGCTAATATGGTAGCACAGGGCCCCTGGGACCCTGAGGCCTTTGGGATGGGTCTTGTTCCACCCGACATGAGCCACGAGTGAAAGTACACTCAAGATGAGGAGGATCTGATACAAAACTGGGAACAACAGGGCTGGAGATTTAGCTCAGTGGTTCTGCTGCCTGCCTAGCAAGCGCAAGGTCCCTGGTTCTGTCTGGTATCTACATAAAATGATATGATATTGGGTGTGGTGACTCAATGCCCACCAGCAATCAGTACCACACACCACAAATGCTAGGCTTGGTGGCTCAAGCCTGTAATCCCAGCACTTGGGGAGAGGCAGAGGCAGAGGCAGGAGGATTGCTGAGTTCGAGGCTTGCCTGGGCTACATAGTGAGCTCAGGGCAAGCCTGAACTACAAAGCGAGAACCTGTCTCAAAAAAAAAAAAAAAAAACTGGGAATGACAGATCTCGTGGATGCTTTCTACCCTGTCACATGCTGCAGTGACAGTATTTGAGATGAGCTGTGCTACACGGAATAGGCCATGACGATCCATTCCTCCTCTTGCTTTCTCCAGATGTACATGTGGTTGACAAGAGACTGAAGTTTACACATATGGCTTGCACTGTATTTCTACTGGGTCAATAAGAAAAGGGTAAAAGAGCGGCTTCCCCTCACCTGTAGCGGCTCTGAGAGTCTCGTCACTGTTGACTCCATCTTTTTCCACCCACACTGAAAAGTCATACAAAGACCTAGGACTCAGTGCCTCCACAGTAACACTAGTGTCTGTGGTGTTTCGGGTTCCAGGTGTGCCATCATCTCCAGCCCACAGCACCCAGTAGGTCAATTTCTGTTGATCTGAGCCCTCAGGCTCCTCCCAGTGCAGGCTGATGGAGCTGCTAGTCTGACTGACCACTTGCAGGCCCATCACTCGGTTGGGGGCTGAACACAGGACAGAAAGGAAAGCACTTTTTGTTCCTGATTGTCCAATTTTCCTGCCCTTTCTGAATTCTTGGGTGCAGGTTGAGGTTACCAGAAGCTCAGGCCTGCCCCGTCCAACACAACAGCACAGATCCTGTGGGACCTTGGCACCTCTGGGTAGGCTCATTCTGACACTCATGTGGTGAGCATAAAAGTACTGTCAGATGAAGCACAGTAAGAATGCTATTGAGAAAATGATCTCATTCATCCTTTCTGCACTAATTATACAGTGAAACTATGTAGCACACATCCAAGCCAGAACCAGAGGTCTATAAGTGGCATATGCTTCTTGCTTTCCATAATTCAGCTATACTGTTTTTCGTCAGGAGCCAGAACAAAGCCCTGCAAGTATCAAATGGGCATCTCAGATGGCAGACTGGGTGAAGAGAGGCCCCTCCTCCAATGCCTGCCACGGAAATCTAGGCCCTCATCTGTGAAATGGTTGGGTCCTTCTGAGTTCCATGCAGCTGAGGACAGCATGACTTCAATTAAAACCCTTTCTCCTGAATTATAGCCCTCAGTGAGGCTGTGGGCTGTGTGCTAATTCCACCCCAGTGGGCTGCAATCGTATCTGCTCATTCTATTCAAGCAGGATAGGCAGTGCCTCCCCCTAACTCCCCTGCTTGGCACCATCATGCCAGGTTTCAGCCCTGCATCAGTAGATGTCACACAGCATACCCTGCCCTCTATCTTCCCAGCTGTGCAATCAACAAACCCTAGATGACTTGTGGGCCTCAGCTTTGCTGCTCAGAGTAGCATGAGTCATCCCTAGACCAAATTTTCTCTAAATCTCATTTCTTGCTTTATTCTTATTGGCTTTGCGCTGTATTGCCTCACAGGCGAACAGGACCCACCACTAGGGTCTCAAGTGAGGTCCCCTTTCCCACCTCCTATAAAACAGAACTGTTTCATGTCAAGCACACCTCATGGTGGCCCCAAGGATGATCTAGGCCAACTGATTTTTCTACATTTTTACATGGATGACAGAAAATTGAAGTTTTCAGGCCAAGATTGCAGCTCATCAGCAGAAGGTCCTGAGATCAATCTCAAGTACCAAGGGAAATAAAAAAATTGAAGTTTTCTTATGTGGTTTGTGTGCATTTCTGTTGGATCACAGAACCTGCCTCATTGTTCTGTCTGTTCTCTGGAACCTCATCTCAATCCCTACAGAAGGAAAGATAAAGAGCCAAGTGTTCTGCTCCCCCGCTACTCCCAGAACTCCGGAGGCTGAGACAGGAAGATCACAAATTCAATTATTACAATGGGAACAGGAATGTAGCAAAACGTTCTCTGAAAGGAAAACAAAGAAACCAAGAATGCAGATAGAGCTCAGTATGAAGGCCTTGGAATGAACTCCAGTGCCAAGGAACTGAAGACCTAGAAATCATGGCTGCCCTCACCTGTGGCAATGGTGAGATTCTCTCTGGTGCTGGTGACTCCATCTTTTTCTACCCACACAGAAAAGTCATACAGAGACCCAGGATTCAGTCCCTCCACGGTGATACTGGTGTCTGTGGTGTTCATGGTCTCACTAGTGCCATTGTCTCCAGCCCACAGCACCCAGTAGATGAGATTCTGTTGGTCTGAGCCCTCAGGTTTCTCCCAGTGCAGGCTGATCGAGCTGCTGGTATGAGCTTCCACTGTCAAGTTGGTCACCAGATTTGGGGCTGAAATATGTACAGGAGAAGAAATGGGTTCTAATCCTTGGTTCCCATGTTCCAGCTCTTCCTTAGCACTTGAACCCAGTGGCAACACGTGAGAAGCTGAGACCTGCAGTAGCCAATGTGGTTCAACAGGGCCTCTGGGACCCTGGGGCCTTTGCGATGGGGCTTGTTCCACCCGACATGAGCCATGAGTGAAATTTACACGCACGTTGAGAAGGATCTGGTACAAAATTGGGAATGACAGATCTCTCGGATACTTTCTACCCTGTCACATACTGCAGTGACAGTATTTGAGAGGAGGTGTGCTACATGAAATTGGCCATGATGATCCATTCCTCCTCTTTCTTCTGACACAGATGTAGCTGACAACAGACTGAGTTTACACATATGGCTTCCACTGTATTTCTACTGGATGAAATAAGAAAAAGGGTAAAATAGTGATTACCCCTCACCTGTTGTGGCTGTGAGATTCTTCGTGGTGCTGCTCACTCCGTTTTTTTCCACCCACACAGAAAAGTCATACAGAGATCCAGGACGCAGTCTGTCCATGGTAACACTGGTGTCTGTGGTATTCATGGTCCCACTTGTGCTGTCGTCTACAGCCCACAGCACCCAGTAGGTCAGGTTCTGTTGGTCTGAGCCCTCAGGCTCCTCCCAGCGCAGGCTGATGGAGCTGTTGGTCCAACTGTCCACTTGCAGGTTCCTTACTCGGTTGGGGGCTGAGCACAGGGATAGAAAGGAAACTTATTTTTCTTTGTTTTTGTTTTTAAAAAGAAACAAAAACAAAACAAACCGGGCGTGGTGGCTCATGCCTGTAATCCCATCACTTGGGATGCAGAGACAGGAGCATTGCTGAGTTGGAGGTTTGCCTGGGCTACATAGTGAGCACAGAGCTAGGCTGAACTACAAAGCGAGACCCTGTCTCAAAAACAAAACAAAACAAAACATGGTCTTGCTTTGTAGTTCAAGCTTGCCCTGAGCTCACTATGTAGCCCAGGGAAGTCTCAAACTCAGCAATCCTCCTGTCTCTGCCTT
The DNA here is from genome assembly GCA_004025085.1 of Thryonomys swinderianus. Taxonomy (NCBI): domain Eukaryota; kingdom Metazoa; phylum Chordata; class Mammalia; order Rodentia; family Thryonomyidae; genus Thryonomys; species Thryonomys swinderianus. The sequence goes on along the minus strand of PVIC010010319.1, from coordinate 37,825 downwards.
CTGAGTGGTGGGATGACAGGTGTGAGCCACCATGCCTGACCCTGTGGTGTGCAGTACTTATTGTTGGTAGCCATGAGTCACCATGCCCTACATTGCTGTATGTGGTTACTGGGATCGAACCAGGGACTTTGTGCTGCTAGGCAGGCCCCAGAACCACTGAGCTAAATCTCTGGCCTGAAATCAATTTTTTAAAAACACTATAGCACCGTACTATACAATCAGCAAGTCACAGGACTTGTAAATGAGGTTTATGGTACCAACAAAAGACCCAGAGTTGCCATGAACAACATGTACTGCTTATGCACAACAGATGATTCACACACCTGCACAGCGTGCCTTAGTCTTAAGTCCAAAGAGTCGTTCACCGGGTAGGTCATGAAGTGAGGCATATCTATATTTGGCATCTATTGATCTATATAAAATTTCTGATGATACACCTTGCCTCCGTGATTTTGTAATTTGTGTGAGGATGGAAGAACATGGAAACCTGTGTGTGTGCTTTCCCTGTGTTGCTACTGAATCATAGAACCTGCCATGTTCCCCTGCTTGCTTACAATCAGCTCGAACAGCGCTGCAAGAAAATGAAACAACGCTGCCCTCACCTGTAGCGGCTCTGAGAGTCTCCCTGGCTCTATTGACTCCATCTTGTTCCACCCACACAGAAAGGTCACTGGAAGACCCAGGGTGCAGTCCATCCATGGTGACACTGGGGTCTGTGGTGTTCCCGGTCCCACTTGTGCCGCCATGTCCAGCCCACAGCACTGCGTAGGTGAGGTCCTGTGGGTCTGAGCCCTGGGGCCCCTCCCAGCGCGGGCTGCTGGAGCTGCTGGCCTGAGCGTCCGCTGGCAGGTCTGTCCCTGGGTGGGACCCTAGTGCAGGCCCCATGCAGGTAAGCGCGGGTCTTCCCTCTCCCTCCACCCTTCCCCTGGCCCACACCGAGTTGTTCTTCTCCCAGCCCCTTTCTCTGTTTGGAAAGCCTTCTTGGAGCCCCCGGGAAGCTCATGGCCTGAGACCCATGTCCATGAGGGGTCACTCACCTGCTGTCCCTGTCCTCCCGCAGCTGCACAAACCCTGGAAGCAGCCGGGGAAGAAGGAATTAGACCTAATGCTCCCCAGGACCCCAGAGAGACTGTGGGCACGTGATTCTGCCTGAGACTCCCGCCCCACCCACTGTCACCCTGGCCTAGGAGATAGCTGAGGCTGAGCCGTGACAAAGGTCACCCCAATATCCGTGTTCCTCTAGCAGGGAACAAGGTCAAGTATGGTAGGGTGTGGTTTCAGGGACACAGAACCTGACATTGGCCCTACTGATAAAGCCAAAGATAAACTGAATGGTTTCAATTTTTGAAAACTACAGGCTTAAAATGCTGAGGGTGGGGAAGTCATCATAAAAATTAGTACATACAAAGAAAACAAAACCAGAGGCTGGATTGAGACATCATGGCCACCAAGGGGGAGCTGGGCCTGGATCCTCTGACCTGAGGGAGACCAGACCCAGACCCCAGGTCTGAGGGAGGAGGCTGGTCTGAACCCCTAGGCCTGCAGGAGGAGGCTAGACCTGGACTTGGGTGTGAGGGAGGAGGCCAGGCCTGGACCCCGGGTCTGAGGGAGGAGACTGGGCCTAGACCCCTGGGTCTGAGGGAGGAGATTGGGCCTAGACCCCTGGGTCTGAGGGAGGAGACTGGGCCTGGACCCCAGATCTGAGGGAGGAGGCTGGGCCTGGATCCCGGGTCTGAGGGAGGAGGCCGGGCCTGCACCCCAGGTCTGAGGGAGGAGACTGGGCCTAGACCCCGGGTTTGAGGGAGGAAGCTGGGCCTGGACCCTGGGGTCTGAGGGAATGAAGCTAGGCCTGAACCCTGGTGTCTGAGGGAGGAGAATGGGCCTAGACCCTGGGGTCTGAGAGAGGAGACTGGGCCTGGACCCTGGGTCTGAGGGAGGAAGCTGGGCCTGGACCCTGGGATCTGAGGGAGGAGACTAGGCCTGGACCACCGGGTCTGAGGAGGTAGGGCCTAGACCCCCGGTTCTGAGGGAGGTGGCCAGGCCTGGACCCCGGGTCTGAGGGAGGAGGTCAGGCCTGGACACTGGTCTGAGGGAATAGGCTAGGCCTGGACCCCAGGGTCTGAGGGAGGAGACTGGGCCTAGACCCCTGGGTCTGAGGGAGGAAGCCAGGCCTGGACCCTGAGGTCTGAGGGAGGAGGCTGGGCCTGGACCCTAGGGTGTGAGGGAGGAGACCGGGCCTGGGCTCCCAGGTCTGAGGGAGGAGGCTGGACGTAGACCCTGGGGTCTGAGGGAGGAGACTGGGCCTGGACAACTGGGTCTGAGGGAGGAGGCCAGGCCTGGACCCCAGGTCAGAGGGAAGAGGCTGGGCCTGGACCCTGGGGTCTGAGGGAGAGGCACTGATAACGGGTCTCTGTGGACAGCCCGTGCCTCGCCTGAGGGGCTGTTTCCCTTCCCTCTTACCTAAGCGTGTCAGACTCTTCCCCTCTGTCCCAAACCAGGAGCCCCTTCCTTGTGCACAGTTAGCCCCTGCCTCCTCCAGGTTCTAAGGGAGACCCCTGCCCTCATCCTACAGCTGTGGGGTTGATTCCCAGCACCCCTTCCCCTGCAACCCGTCCTGCCCTGGAGCTAGGAGGACTTACCAGTAACAACAAGCTCCCCCAGGCCCCGAGGCCCCCGGTAGCCTGGGCCATGGGTCCTGTCACGGTGAGGGACTCAGGAGCCCCAGGCTGGTCCTTCCACCTGCTGGACTTTACACTCAATAATTTCCCCTTTCCCAGCCGTCGGTGAGGCCAGGGCCCGGGCAGGAAGGGGAGGAGGAGGAAGTGCAAGCTCCAGTGTGAGCACTGCTCCTGCCTTGCCCTGCCCTGGCTTTACACTCCCTCCTCCCTCCATTCCTGCCAGACACTGCCCACCACTCTGGTCTTGGGCCTGAGTCCCTAGGCCCAAGGCCACCCTGCTTTATAGTGAGACCCTGGGACCTTTGAGGCTTGCCACCAACAGCCACGTGGCCCAGTCTTGGAGCACCGGTAGCTGAGAGGACGACCCCAAAGCCCCTCTTCCCCAGCCTGGCACGGGGCTCTTGCCCGCTGCAGTCCATGGCTGTCACACAGGAGCCAGACTTCCTCTCCTGGCCAGATGCATCTGGCCCTGTGCCCCACGACCTGCTCTGCCCCGTGGCCTCCTCTACCTGGACTGGTCCACTGCTCCCTGGGAGTCGGGGCCATCTTGCCACCCGTTGGCTGCACTGTGTATTTACATAGTCAGTCGGCCACAGTTGTGACCTCAGGTGAATCAAACTCAGGGTGACTCAGCTGAGTCCTGTGGAAGCAACGGGGACAACCCCAGTGACCACAACGCAGGAGTCTGATGGTGGCAGCTTCCACGGGTCTCAGTCACATCCACTGGGGTTATCCCTTGGTTTCCAGAGTCCAGAGGCCTCAGACGCAGGCCTGGCTTGGGTCTGACCACAGGCAGTGAGCTGCGTCTGCACTCTCCCCCATGCTGCCTGATCCTACTCAGCACCCTGTCCTTCTCTTGTGATTATTGTCTTCTGTTCATTTTGCTCTTGCTGCAGTACTGGGGCCTGAGCCCAGGGCCTGCACCCCGAGCGACATCTCCAGCACTTTTTGCAAATGTTTGAGATTGGGTCGTTTGGCTGGGCTCCAATTTGTGATCGTCCTGCCTCAGCCTCCCAGACTGCTGGATAACAAGGATGCCTGGCTGTCTCGTTTTTTTTTGTTTTTTTGAGACAGGGTCTCGCTTTGTAGTTCAGGCTGGCCCTGAGCTCACTATGTAGCCCAGGCAAGCCACTGCGAACTCAGCAATCCTCCTGTCTCTGCCTCCCGAGTGCTGGGATTACAGGCGTGAGCCACCACCCCTGGTGGCTGTCTCCTTGTTTTTAAAGTATATTTCAATGCTACCTACCTTAGATACAAAGCAACCATTCACAGGCCAGTCCAGAGCCATGGGTCCTCAGGGACTTGGGTGTAAAACAAGGGCCAGCTCAGTGGCACTGGGGGAAGAGCGGGCCGCACCCTGGGTCCTGCACAATGGTGTCTAGGCTATAGGAAGCATTTTCCTGACACCGGCTATACAGCGGGTTGTGTGGCACTCATTCAGGAGATGGGTGGAAAGGCCCCCTGGGCCGTGCTCCAAGCCACCCTGAGGACCATGCAGCACCTGTCCTCTCCCTGCAGGATGGATCGCTCTCCCGCCGGCAGCTTCCGAGTAACAAACTCACGCTGCCTATGCGGCTTCACAGCTGGGAGTCTGTGGATGCTGCACCCATCACGGGGCACCACTGGCCGCCTCACACCTGCAGTGTCACCCTGCTGCCTCCTGTGGTGCCTCCCAGGCACCCTGTCATGGTAGGGTGTCCCTTTCCGGTGATGGAGACAGGGCCACGTGGCCGCTGGCGTCCCTTCACTGAGGCTTCCCTTGGCCATGTGGGAAGAAGTGGGCAAAAAGGAAGTAAGGTCCAGATCCAGGAACGGCACAGGGGATGGAGGTGGCGAACCCCCTGACCTTTAGTGCAGCGCCTGAGTCACAGGAGGAAGCAGGGCCCGGCTGTGACCAGGGCCGATGCCAGCTGCAGGGCCCGGCCTCCTACATTCTTGCACACACACCCTGGGGCGTGGGCTCCTGGGTCAGCACCCTTCACCCCAAGGCATCCCATGCCCTCACTGCAGAGATAGTTTTATTTCTTCTTATATTTTTGTTCAATTTAAAATTTTTCACCATAAGCTTTTTTTGCCTAGTTTTTTAAGACAGTGTCTCTTTACACAGTCCAGGTTGGCCTTGAACCTACAGTAGCCCTCTTGCCTCAGCCTCCTGAGGGCTGGGATTAAAGGCAAGTGCCACCAGGCATAAGCACATGGGCTTGCTATGTTTTACAGTACTGGGGATTGAACTAAGACCCTCCACACTGAGCTACATCACTATCCTTATTTTTTACTTCAAGACAGGGTCTCAATAAGTCAGCAAATTGCCCAATTTGAGCTTGAATTTGCCTTTCTCCTTCTCAGCCTTCTGGACTTCATGGGCCTGTGCTACCACGCCTGGTCTCAAAAATACCTTTCACTCTCAGAAAATGCATGTTACGTAAAGGGACACCCCTCTGGGTTCACAGCTGAGGTAACATGCCACAGTTTTGATAATTTCTCTCTCAGAGCATCAAGGTTCTTTTTTTTAAATGTTCATTTATTTAGAGATTTGAGTCTCACTCTGTAGCTCAGGCTACCCTCACATTTACAGTGATGTTCCTGACTCAGCCTTCTGAGTACCGGGAACACAGGTGTGCATGGCCCTCCCAGCCTCAGATCTGGCCTCAGATCTGGCCTCAGATTGACCCTAAGTAAGAGGTAGCTTCCAACGGTTCCCTTTCAGTGAGCCATGGTCCTGTCTCCTACCACTCACGCAAGCTGTCTTCCTGGGTCTCCCTGTCTTTCCTGACCTGTCAAAGAAAAGCCCAGGCTTGTTGACTCCACACCTACCTACCCATCCAGTCTCTTCAGAGCCACCCTCCGTGGCATTACCACCATTCCCTGGCTTCTGAATTCTTCACAAAACCCACTGCCCATACAGGGGAAGGAGGCACACCCTGGAAGAGACATTTAAGATCTTTTCTCTACCCCCTTCTCCCAAAGAACGGAAATCCTGGCTGGACACTGTGCCGCATGCCTGGCATCCCAGCACCTGGGAGGCTGGGTCAGAAGGACCCCAAGGTGAGGTCAACCTGGGTGATTCACAAAGACCTAGGATGGAGTGTGGTGAGAAGGCCGTGGGCTCAATCCCCAGTTCCATGGAGAATTACAGAAAAGGGGCCTGTGTGCATTTCTTCCTACAGGGGGATGTCATGGCAGACCAGGACCTGACGTACAGCAAGGACTGCTGGTGCCCAGGACAAAAGGAAGCCCCGAGACTGCTCTGCCCACACCAAGTGGTGAAGGCAAAGGGAAAACAAGACACTGTGTCCCATGAACCTAAGTGGAACACAAAATAAACGGAAGCCAGGTGTGGTGCAGGCCTGTGATCACAGCCCTCTGTAAGGCTAAGGCAGTTTGAGCCTAGCCTGGGAAACTTGGTGACTTAGTGAGAACCTCTCAAAATAAAACATGAGGGGCCCGGAGGATTAGCTCAATGGTTCCGGTGCTTGCCTCGCAAGCGCAAGGTCCTGAGTTCGATCCCTGGTAACCACATACAATGCTGGGTGTGGTAACTCACTCGCACCAGCAATCAATACCACATACCAGTGCCGGGCGTGGTGGTTTATGCCTGTAATCCCAGCACTCGGGAGGCAGAGACAGGAGGATTGCTTAGTTTAAGGCTTACCTGGGCTACAGAGTGAGCTCAGAGCCAGCCTTAACTACAAAGTGAGACCCTGTCTCAAACAAAACAAAAAAAAACCATGAGGGTCGGGCGTGGTAGCACCCACCTGTAATCCCAGCACTCGGGAGGCAGAGGCAGGAGGATTGCTGTGAGTTCGAAGCTTGCCTGGACAAAGCAAGACCCTGTCTCAAAAAAAAAAAATTTTAAATTTAAAAAATAAAACATGCGCCGGGCGTGGTGGCTCACACCTATAATCCCAGCACTCGGGAGGCAGAGACAGGAGGATTGCTGAGTTTGAGGCTTGCCTGGGCTACATAGGAGCTCAGGGCCAGCCTGAACTATAAAGCGAGACCCTGTCTCAAAAAACAAACAAACAAAAAAAAAACATTAGGGCACATGATGTAGTTCAGTGGCTCCATGCCAGCCAGGCAAGCACAAGGTATGAGTTCAATCCCTGGTACTGCAAAAACAAAAACAAAAACATGCAAAGGAGCCGAGTGTAGATCACTGCTAAGGCTCTACATTCAAACCCCAGCAGCCCCACACACAAGGTAGAGGTCAACTCCAGAAAGGCTGGGGGAGGGCGCCCCCTGGTGGCATCAGTTTGGCCAGCGTGCTTGGCACGATCTTCCCCTTGCTCCCTGGGGTGGGTACGGACCAGGGCAACAGGAAGGGCCAGGCCGGCGGCCTCTGCGAGGAGGACCCAGCACCGCCCCAGCACCGCCTTCTCACCAGCACAGCCCTCCCGGCCATTATGCTCTTGGTCCGGCCCAGCTCGGCGCTGTCCTCAGTGCTGAGCAGGTCGGCTTGGGCCAGGGCTGGCGGCACAGGCTCCCGACACCCTGCACACTCCCATGGCTGCGCAGGCACTTGCAGTGGGGATGCCCGGGGTTCAGCGGCTGCGGAAGGGGGGTGGGGCCCAAGGGCCCTAGCGAGGGCAGCAATGTCCTAACGTCTTCACACCAGCCGGCCTCCTCAGGACCCCGGGCAGCTGTCCACACCCTCCCGGAGGCCACCCTGTCCTAGTCCTTCACCCTTTCTCCAAACCAGGGGTCCCCTGCCCCAACCCGCCCCGCCACCCCCCAATCCTGGCACACCCCCTCACCCCCAGCACCAGGCCCTCTGCATGCTGCTCGGGTTCCCTTACACCAGCATTGTGCAGGTGTGGCAGAGCAGGGCAGGAAGTCTGGTGCGGTGATGCACCTGTCAACTCTGTTCCTGGGAGGCTGAGGCAGGACAGCAAGTGGATGTCAGCCCAAGAAACATAGCGAGACCCTGTCTCAAAATACAAGATGAGGACTAGTTCAGTGGTTCTGGCATCTGCCTCACAAGCTCAAGGTCCAGAGTTCGATCCACGGGAACCACACACCAGTGTTGGGTGTGACAGCTCACACCTATAATCCCAGCACTCGGGAAGCAGAGGCAGGAGCATTGCTATGGTTCGAGGCTTGCCTGAGCTACAAAGCTCTCTCCCTGTCTCAAAAAAAAAAAAAAAAAAAAAAAAAAAAGACAAAACAAAACAAAAAATATGAGATGAGTAGGCTGGATAGGGTCTGAGCCCTGTGATGGCCAAAACAAAACCAAAGAAGCAGGTGGAGGTCAGGAGGAAGCAGAAGCTTCAGGAATGAGAATCCAGGGTCTGGATTTTCTTCACCTGCTTTCTGCATTTTTCAAGGAAATCCCAGTGCTGCCATCTCCTCTAGTCCTCCACCTGCCACCCCCACCAGTTCCCTCAGTGCCACAGGAGCTACTCTGGTCCTCTCACTGCTGTAAGATCTGGGGGATGGCGTGGAGGTCTCCCCTCTGCTGTCAGAGTCCCTGCCGCACCATAGAGAAGCAAGTTGCATCTTGGGGCAAATCCAGCCTTGCCAGATGTAGAACCTGAAGCCCACAGAGGGCAGCAGCTGCCCAGGCCCATGCAGCAGGGCTGTCGGCTTTCCTCTTGCCCACTCTTTCCAATCCTTGCAACCTGGCTCCACCTTCAACGTCTTCCCCTCTAACACTGTGACCACAGTGAGGCGTATCCCGTAAAAAACATCTTTTTGGAGGCCGGAGGGCTCACTCAGTGGTTCCGGGTGCCTGCCTCGCAAGGGCAAGGTCCTTAGATCGATCCCCGCTAACCACATAGAATGCTGGGTGTGGAGGCTCACGCCCACCAGCAATCAATACCACATACCACAGTGCCAGGCGTGGTGGCTCACTCCTATAATCCCAGCACTCGGGAGGCAGAGACAGAAGGATTGCTGAGTTTGAGGCTTGCCTAGGCTACATAGTGAGCTCAGAGCCAGCCTGAACTACAAAGCGAGACCCTGTCTCAAAAAACAAAACAAAACAAAACAAAACCATCTTTTTGGCCAGACGTGCTGCCCATCTGTAATCCCAGGACTGACGCAGGGGGGTCACTGTCAGTGTAGTGCCAGCCTGGGCTATGCAGCAAGATCTTGTTTCAAAAAACAAATGGGGGGGTTGTGTGGGGGGGTGGGGATATGGTAAAAATGAAAATTAACTGGTGTCATATACTGGTACAAATTCCTCAGTGTTGAGTGTGATTGTGAGCTGACTATAAAATGTACCAATAAAAAATTCTATTTAAGAGGGCCGGAGGGTTAGCTCAGTGGTTCTAGTGCCTGCCTCGCAAGCGCAAGGTCCTGAGTTTGATCCCCGGTAACCACATACAATGCTGGACGTGGAGACTCACACCTACCAGCCATCAATACCACATACCACAGTGCTGGGCGTGGTGGCTCACGCCTGTCATCTCAGCACTCGGGAGGCAGAGGCAGGAGGATTGCTGAGTTCGAGGCTTGCCTGGACTACATAGTGAGCCCAGAGCCAGCCTGAACTACAAAGCAAGACCCTGTCTCAAAAAAGGAAAAAAAAAAAAAAAGAATTCTATTTAGAAAAAAAACATCTTTCTTGCCCTCAGTTCTGATTGACTATCTGGCACACAGTGGCCCCAGAGGCTGAGTGGGTCCTTCAGGCATCATTCAGACTCAGGACAGGGTCCTTCTCTGGCCCCATGTCTGGCAATACTGCTGTCTCCACACCCACTTTATTACCCAGATCTGCAGAAAGACAGGGCGGGAGTGGCGCTGGAGGCTGGGGGGCACCCAAGCTGGTCTGAGCTCACTCTTCTCAGGCTGGGTGGGAGCAGGGACTCAGCGCAGCCCTCAGTCAGCCTTGGCCTTCAGGCCCTGAGGGCTCCTGGAACCGACAGGGTAAGGAGAGCCTGTGCCCCATAGTAGGTGGTCATAATCACCAGATGGCCGTGGGGCAGCGGCTGCACAAAGTTGTCCCAGGACAGCACCACATCAGACACCGCGAAGAGCAGGGCGCCGCAGCCAGCATGCCCACCCTGAGCCAGGCCGCGCCACAGCACGGCTGCCAGGAGCAGTGCGTAGGCCACCAGGGGTCCGGCCATGCCAAGCTCAAGGTGCGGCAGCAGGAAGCCGAAGTAGGCAGCAAAGGCCAGGAGGGCGAGCAGCAGCAGGCCAGGCCGAAGTGGGGACAGGCCAAAGGCCCGCAGGTACAGGAGGTGGGCAGCGGCAAAGGCAGCCATGCCTGTAGGAAGGATGGAGGCTTCAGGCCCTGCACTGGCCCCTCCCCTGTGCATGGCCACCCCAGGCCGCTCTGCCCTTCCCTTCCCTCAGCTAGGGGCGCCACTCCTGCCATCCCAGGCCACACGCCTTCAGCCACACGCATGCACACAGCACCTCAAGCACCCTCCCAGCCTCCCGCCTCTGCTAGGGTTTCACACCGTGTCCTGGGCCCTACTCACCATACAGGAAGGTCTCGGGCCATACAAGGCAGGCATCCCCCACAGCTGAGCACAGGAGGGCACCCTGGAGGAGCTTGGCATGGGCCCCGGCCTCAGGCACAGCCCCCGGGAACAGCGCCAGGGTAAGTACTGGCAGGCACTTGAGTAGCCCCGCAGGCCAGGACGGCTGGCGCTCAGGAGTCCAGAGGAGGAAGTAGACGAAGCAGGAGAGCAGGAAGGGGATCAGCCACCTGCGGGCCCTGGGGTGCTGTGGACAGGAGGCGCTGAGCACACTGCCCTCAGGGCTCCCACCCTCCCAGCCACATAGACTTGAGCTGTCCAGGCTGGGCCTGGTCAACACAGGACCTTCTGCCTCCTACCTACAAGGCGCAGAGGCCCTGCCCTGCAGTACCTGCTCCCAGAGCATGGGGACCCTAAGGCCCCATGCAGTCTGGCTCCCCAAGACCTGAGCCCCACCCTGCAGGCTCTCACTTGGCTGAAAAGTGTCTTGGGCAAGGCCATGCCATCCTCCCGGGGTCCCATGCCGGCCATGACGTCGGGAGGCCAGCACTGCACACCATGAGCCAAGGACTCGGGGCAGAGAGGGCTCGTTACCCATTAACCTGAGTGTCCTGTGGACTCCAGGACTGATAACAGGCTGGAGATGTGGCCTGGGCTGGCACCCCTCCCAGGTGCCCACTGGAGCCCAGGCTTTTTCCACCCCAAGATGCACACCAGGCACAGTGAACTGGCCAGCTCATTTGCCACAGGGTGACTCCAGTGAGGGCCCCTCCCAAAGCCTGGGCCCAGTGACGGGAGGCACAGCACCAGACTCCAGCACAGCTGAGACAGCCCTGCAGGTCAGGCTGCCCTGGAGACCAGGAGACAGACAGGAGACGGTCCAGGAGACGGTCCTGCCTGCAGTTGTCCAGATGGCTGGGACCATGCTGGACGTTCTGGAGCACAGGCAGCCTCACCTGGGGGCTCAGGCATGGGCTCACTGGGCCATGAGGGGATCCAGCCTCCTACCCTGGGCAGGAATCTATGGCCGCAGAGAGCCCCTGGGCTACCCAGGTCCCCAGACAGCGAAAGAGACAGATGATGCCTTGTGCCCCAAGCCAGCACAGGCAGGAGGGGTTGTGTGGGGGTGTGGACCCTAGGGCTCCCCCATCCTGAGTCTGCCTCCTCTGAACACACAGAAGCAGCAGAGCAAGAGGGTCCTGGGCTCAGGGGAGCTGTACCCTAAGTGTGTGCAGCAGGCTCAGCCCACCCAGGGCCAGAAGGCAAGGTCTGACCAGTGGAGTTGTAAATTGTCTGCCTTTATTTATATTTGCAGTATGAAACAAGCTCGCACAGACACTCGTGCACACACGCATGGGGGAGGGGCAGGGACAAGGCCACTCGGCAGCGGGGCTGGGACCCCGGGCCCAGACCCTGGGAATGCAGATCCAGATGAAGGCACAGCCCCTGCCCGCCGCCCAGCTGGGGTGGACCTGAGCTGAAGGCTGGGCGCGGGCACCCGAGCTGGGACACAGGACACATTGGCCCTCCTGGACAGCAGAGCTGTGCTCCGGCGCCAGGCCGCCCTCCTCCCTCAGGACATATATAATATATAGTATACGTCTCTCCTCTCTACATGACTCTTTATTCCAGGAGGCGAGCTCCGTATCTCAGTGCAAACAGGCAGGGCGGGGCCATTCCTGGCACCAGCCCCTGGGAGTCCAGAGGAGAACAAGGGTACTGGTGCTGGGACCAAGGGATCCGCAGGGACCCACCCTGCCCCACAGGAGCCCATGGGAGGACAGAGGCTCGATCCGGTTACCACTGCCACCAGGCGGCTACCTGGAATGGAAGGTACAGGTGAGGGCCCAGCAGAGCCACCTCCCGGCCCACCTCCCAGGCTGCAGCCACATTCATGGGGAGCCTGGGGAGAGGGACACTACTGGGGCTGAGCCATTGGGCATCAGAGGTGGCTCGAGGGCCTGGGCACTGTCAGGGGATAGGGGACCCAGCGGTCACTCTCTGCCCCTCCAGTGCCCTACCCACCATGGCCCAGCTGCTCACCTCTGGCTTGGGGGAACCCCCGAGGGCTCCGGGCTCTTGTCCTCCTCCTTGGGCTGGGGGGTGTGCTGGGCCCCAGAAGCTGGGACAGAGGTAGAGGGGTCTCTGCTTGCACTGCAGGTAAGGGCAGTGTGGATTAGCACCAGCTGCCCTCACTGTCACCCACAGCTGCCCAGAAAGGGACTTCAGGAAACTGAGTAGATGCAGGGAAGCCACAAGGATGCGCAAGAACATACAGACAGTAGAATGCGTGGGACGAGCAGCAGATGCGAGCAGCATGACGTCCCCAGAAGCCATCCCCAGCAGGAGGCACAGGCATGGGCATGGGCATGGGCACGCGCAGCCCACACATGCACTTGCGGAAATGGCCAGAGGGCACAGGGCACCCCTGTGCCACCAGAAGCAACAGCCCACCTGTCCGCAGAGCTCGGGGAAGAGCGCATCTCCTGCAGGGCAGCCTGGAGGGCCTCGACGCTGACCAGGGCCTGGCAGGCAGCTGTGGAGGGAGGGACAGGCCACATCTCAGCCATCAGCCCCTGCACGCTTGGACCATCTGCACCACAGTGTCTGCCAAATGGCACTGGGGCCCTGGGCAGGCAGGCGCAGGGCTCACCAGAGGGCTCTGCTGCTCTGCTGCCATCTGCTGTCATCTGAGGTGTTGGGGTGGGGACAGGGTCCTGAGACCTGCAAGGTAAGAGGTGCCTGAGGTGTGGGCAAGTCAGCACAGAGCCTGCAGCTAGGGCCCTGGTACCCCACCCAACGATCCCACCTGAGCTGCAGGACATCCGGGGCCTGGAGACTGGTCAGCTTCTGGGCGGGGGGCAGCAGCCCTTCTGACACAGAGTCAGAGGGGGTCGGCAGGGTGTCCACAGGCACTGGTGCAAAGGAAGCTGTCCAGCTCAGCCCTGGGCAGTAGAGTGGGGACAGAGAGTAAGTGCAGGGCAGGCAGGTGATATGCCCAGGCCATGGTGCCCACACGTACCAGGAGGCTGCGGGCCAGAGCCAGGGGTGGTGTGAGTGCTGTTCCCATCCTCTTCCTCTTCCTCTTCCTCCTCCTCCTCCTCCTCACTGTCGGTGCTGCCTCCACTCCTGTCCCAAACAGGACCTCACTAGGCGGGCAAATGGGATGGCCCAGGGCCAGGTACACAGACGAGGGCATGAGGGGCTAGGGATGGACGCACCCAGGGAGCCAAGAAGATGGCACTGGACCAGGGCAGGGTCCCCACCACGACCTCCAGGGCAGAAAGGCCCTGGGAAGCACTGATCACAGACAGACTGGGGGACCCTGTCACCAGCATCAGCTACCCACAGCCTCCCCCAGACTCACCAAAGGGTTTACTCTACTCCAGATACAACGCTAGGAAGTGGGACAGTGACTTGTCACTGTCACATCCTCAGCCATGACAGTGGCTGGTTCCAAAAACACTAGATGAAATTTGTAAGGTTATTTTGTTCGAGACAGACTCCTGCTCTGTGGTTCAGGCTGGGCCTGAGCTCACTATGTAGCCCAGGCAAGCCTCGAACTCACAGCAAGCCACCTGCTTCTGCCTCCTGAGTGCTGGGATTACAGGCGTGAGCCACTACGCCCAGCATTGTGGTGTGTGGTACTGAGGATCCAACTCAGGACCTTACTCTTGCCAGGCAGACACCAGAACCACTAAGCTAAATCCCCAGCCTCATTTTTTTTTTTAATGATTTTTTTTAAACACTCTGCTCATTTTTTATGTTTTTAATTTTTATTTTTTTTTTGAGTCAGGGTCTTGCTTTGTAGTTCAGGCTGGCCCTGAGCTCACTATGTAGCCCAGGCAAGCCTTGAACTCAGCAATCCTCCTGCCTCTGCCTTCCGAGTGCTGGGATGACAGGCATGAGCCACCACGCCCAGCATTATTTTTTTTTATTTTTTGAGACAGGGTCTTACTTTGTAGTTCAGGCTGGCCCTGAGGTCACTATGTAGTCCAGGTAAACCTGGAACTCAGCAATCCTCCTGTCTCTGCCTCCCTAGTTCTGGGATTACAGGCGTGAGCCACCATGCCCGGCTCTGTGGTATGTGGTATTGATTGCTGGTGGGTGTGAGTCACCACGCCCAGCATTCTATGTGGTTACCAGGATCAAACTCAGAACCTTGCACTTGTGAGGCAGGCGCCGGAACCACTGAGCTAAATCTTGGGCCCCCCTCATTTTGTTTTTTGAGACAGGGTCTCACTAAGCAGCCCAGGCTGGCTTGAACCCATGGTGATCCTCCTGCCTCAGCCTCCCAAATGCTGGGACTACAGGCGTGAGCCACCACGCCAGGCAATGTTTATGTGGTACTGATTGCTGGTGGACTGAGTCACCATGCCTGGTACTGTTATATGTGGGGACCAGGATCGAACTCACAACCTTGTGCTTGCTAGGCAGGCGCCAGAACCACTGAGCTAAATCTCCGACCCCTAGAAATGATTTTTTAAAGTGTCATTTAGAATAGCATTAAACAGTGAGTCACTCTCAGTATCCATGAGGACACAAGGGCAAATCCTACACCAAAATCCTTCTACAAAGCAGGCAGATGAGCACAGCACCTAACTCCTCCCATGCACAAATCACCTCCAGGCCCCTTAAGGCAGCAGATCACACAACGGAAAAAGCCATCACATCCTATTATTTAGTGTACAACTACAGAAAATCTCCACTTAGGTTTAAACCAAAGTAACTTTTCCAGTTCTGGGCCACGCGGGTCCCACCTGCAGATGTAGTGCCCAGAGGCTGAGAGCCACCTGCATTGCAGTATTCCTGAATTGCTCAACGTGTGCCATTTCGACATGTCACTGATGAGCAGGGAAGAAATACATCTGCACAGTCTGAATTACACTCCGATGTACAACACGGTGTGGGGGAGCTCCTCGCCCGCCGAGGCATCTGTTCTCACTCCAGCCTGGAGCAGACCTAAGTGACGAGGGGCTGGATGCCCTGAGAAGATCAAGATCAAGATCAAGCTCCGGGGGCTTCTGATGGACAGTGCCGCACAGGCTCTAGTTACCGCAGCTCAACAGAAAACAAAGCATCTACACTGGGATGGACGAAATCCTCCCCTATTTGTGGACGATATGATTTTTTTGCCTGAGATGGAGTCTGTGCTGCCCAAGCTCGCCTTGAACTTGTGATCAAACCAGTTCAGCGCCTCGCAGCTAGGATTACAGGTGTACACTGCTCTGCCCAACTGAAGTGATCTGTATATAGTAAATCCTAAAGCTGCCACTAAACTACTAAAATTAGTAAGCAAGTTTAAAGCTTGCTAGAGATAAGATCAATACACAAAAGAAGTACTGTTTTTCTGTATACTTGCAATAATCTCAAGATGATTTTTTAAAATTTCATTTAGAATAGCATCAAACAGAATAAAATGCTTAGGCATAAATTTAACAGAAGAAATGCAAATCTTATACTCTAAAAACATCAAAACACTGCAGAAAAAAATTAAAGACCAAAGTAAACAGAAGGGCATCCTATGCTCATGGATCTGGAATGCGAGCAGTCCTATGAAACGGCAGTGCTACCCCAACTGCCCCGGACTTGATGAAAGCCCTCAGAGCACTGCTGGTGTCCTCGTTGAGACTGACAACTGGCCATACAAGAGAGGAACCCCAGCCACCAGGTGTTGAACCTTCACACTCATGACCAAAGGCTAGGTGCTGAGACATTCCCCAGACTCTCAGGTGATGGGCTGAGGAACCTGGCTACCCAGGCCAAAAAGGGTGCTGCTCTGCGCTCTTCATACCATATGAACAGTTAGCACTCAATGCCCCAAAGTCCCCACAGTGGGAACAGGAACCTGTCCAAAGCCTGTTCACTGTGAAACTAGCAGAGCCCGGCACACAACGGCACATGAGTGGAGTCCACACACCAGCCAGAGTGGAGCTCACGAGGGTGTGGGTGAAGGGTCAGATGCACTGAGACCCAGGTGACCGCCCTCGTCTCCAGTGACACGCAGCCTGAATTGCAGGGTCAGAGAGGGAAAAGTGACACTGCTCAGAGGTGCAGGGGCCAGGATGCCAAGGCCAGCACAGGTGCCAAGGGAACTGGATGCTGCTGCCTGAACCTGGGTGCTGCAGCAAGGGGGTAACACAGGTCTGTGTGTAGGCAGCTCACCAGCTAAAGCCAACACAGACACTCCTCACCCAGGCAAGCCACAAAGCCAGGGTCTGGAGCTGTAGGCCACAAAACAGTGCTCACACCGGTCAGTGTCCACGGTGCCATTTGATCTGAGCAGTTATTAGGGTGGCAGGAAAAGAAGAGATTCATACCAGCTGACCACAGCCCAACTCAAGATAGGCAACATGCTTATCTTGGAAACTGGGCACAGGGTGGTCTGTGGCCTGCAGCCTTCAGGGAAACCCACAGGAGAGTGTGCCAGGGATGCAGTTGCACGCTGACCAGGGCACACCACTTCCCAGGCTGTCCTCTGCAGGCCCGTGTCACTGAAAACTGGAAGTACCCCCATAGCCCTGCACGCAGGGGCAGCTTCGAGATGGGGAACTCACCGGATCCTGGGGGGCTGGCCCGAACAGGCTGCCCTGGTCAGCTGGCTGCCCTGCCAGGCACTGTACTCTCCATCTGACTCGCCGGAGCCCTGGCCCTCTTCATCCTCTTCCTCCTCGTCATCATCAAACTGCTGGATGCGGTCCTTGTAGCAAATCTCAAGCAGGTTGGCGTTGGGCTGCGGGTGCAGGGTGGTGGTGTGGGCTGCGCTGCCTGCGGTCCCCACAACCAACCCTCCCCGAGGACAGCCGCACTCACATTCTCGTCGTCGGCATTGAGGGAGAAGGTGATACTGGCTGTCTTATCAAAAGGTGCACTAGGAGAGAGGCAGTGTGCACATCTGCACAGTGAGACCACGCTCCTCTCCCCGGCACGCAGCAGAGCCTTCCACCCCGGATGCCCAGCTACAAGCTCTCCCGCTCCCTGAGCCCAACGCTCATGGAGCTCTGCAGCCACTGGAGGGGCAGGTGAGGCCCTGACACACTCTCCCAGCAGAGGCTCAAAGAGCCAAGTCCCACTGTCATGGACTGGCACAGGCACTGCACAGGACACCTGGCAGCTACAGCCTGCTGGGTCCTCACTGCCCCCTGGGGCAGTGTCAGGATCCCACAGAGACAGACAGGGGCAGAGCAGGCCCCGGCACAGCCCCACAGGGCAAGGCAGCCAGAGGATCTCATCAATCCACATGGCACCACAGGCTGCCTCCCCGCCAGCTGGTATCAGCAGCACCACAGGCATGCAGGGAGAGGGCCACACAGGCCTGGTGCCAGCTCACTCACTTTGCCCCACACTCAGCCACCCTGCTCTACAGGATGGATCTGAGAGCTGGGGCTGGGTCTGCTCAGGGCAGCAGCACTCCAGGCTGTGGGCACACACACCGGGGCAGCAGCAGGGCCAGGGCCCGGCCTCGCCCCAGACACTCACTTCACACTTTCCTCCTGCTCTCCAAACTCCTCATCGTTGAAGCCAAAGTGATCAATGAAAGCTGAGGTCATGCGCTGCATCTGGAAGTCCATAAAGGCCTGCAGCGGGCATGGAGGTAGGGCTGGAATAAAGCTGCGCAGGGAGACCCAGGTGGCCCCGTGCATGGGGAGCCTGCCCACCTGCTGCAGCACGGCCTCCTCAGGGAAGTTGAACTCCTTGAGCCGGTCGTCTTCGTCATCGCTGGAAGAGTGCAGGTGGTGGGTGTTCACCTGGACATAGGATGGGATGGGGTCAGGGCCCAGCAAGGGGGGAGCCCTGAGTGAGCAGAGCTCCAGTGGGCACAGGCCTTACCAGGTCCACGGTGTTCCTCTTGTTGGTCTCTGCCAGGGGTCCCGACACGAACGCTTCCCACCGCTCCATCTGCTCACCTGGCAGCTCTGCACAGGAGGAGGAGTGAGGCACCTGCCAGCTGGCCACCATCCCGCCCTGCACCCGGACCAGCCGTGCCTCACCCTTCAGCAGCTGCCCCAGCTGCTCCGCGTTGGGGCCCTGCTCCGTGTTCTGCACCAAAGCGTTGGCCAGCCGTGTCAAGTGGCCCATGTAGCCCTTCCTGGGGCCACCCCTGGACCTGCGTGATGGTGAGGCCCCAGATGGGCACCAGGCTGGACACCGAGGCCACCCGTGCCACCCACCTTCCCACCACCCACCCACGCCAAGGTGGCAGACACTCACTGGACACGGTCGTTCTCCTCCCAGGACGTGAGGATCCGCTCCACCAGGCGGCAGTGCTGCAGCAGCTGCGGGACAGGACAGTGCCGGCCGCTCTCAGCCCAAGGAGCCAGCCTTGGGGTCCGCACTCACCAAGCACCCAGGTGGCCTCAGGCCCCAGGCAGTAGCCAGAGCCTCTACCGTCATGTCCAGCCTCCCTCCTACGGTTCCAGCCCCTCTCCCAGCGGGCCTCCATGCCCAGCCCACTGCACATACTGCCACTGGTTCATATGCTTCGGCAGGGGGAAAGGGCAGCCTGTGGAGAGGTAGGGTACTCACGTGTTTCAGCACAGGGTTTTGCCCTGGCGTCTCAGAGCTGCTGCTGGGCGGAGGCCCCAAGCTCAGCATGGTGCTCACGCACACCTCCACTTGTGCGTGCAGGAAATTGTTGAAGATGTAGTGGAAGAAGAGGTCCTGGGGAGGGGCATGGGTTGGCACCAGCTAGGCACGGACCAGGCTCTGCTGCCCACTCCCCACCCTGCAGCCCTTCCCCCATACCAGCATGGTGTTGGGCACATCCAGCACCAGGAGCTCCTGCGTCAGGGCAGCATCATTGACACTCAAGGCGCTGGCCAGGAGCTTGACCACGTGCAGCCGTGTGTTGCCCAAGGGTGGGGCCAAGCTGCCCCATGTCATCTGCAGGGGCTCCAGCTGCAGGTTGAGCACGTTCAGCTCCCAGGGGCCACCTTCCCAGCTATCCCATCTCCTCCTAGGAACAGTGACCCACGCCCCCACCTGGAGAGGTTCGAGCAGAAGCTGGTGGAAGCGGCCAAGCTGCGGGCGCAGAGCATGCAGGGCCCCCGCGCTGCATGTGGCACCATCCAGGGTGCCCTGGGCAAGGAGTTCCAGCTGCCCATCCACGCTGCTGAAGAAGTTGTTCATGGTCATGGAGTCTGACCTACAGTGCCAAGACAGGTCAGTGAGCCCAGGGCTGCACCAGTGGCCCAGGCTGCTCAGGACTCATCCTAAACACAGCCAACCCAGGTGGGCGACTGTGGGGCAAGGGCCAAAGGTTAGCCCGGGGACCCTATGTGACTCTGGGCCCCAAGTCTGATGCCGTCAAAACCATCCCGCTACCCTCTGGCCTTGAGAGACTGGAGCCTCGGTGCCAAACTGACTGGCAAGGTGTCACCCCTTGTCACAGCCTCACCTGGGCCGCCTGGGCTCCAGCAGGGTGAGCAACACCTGGACCCCACTGACAAGGACAGACTGGCTCAGCTCCCCCTCGAACATGTTGCTCAGTAGCTGCTCGATGGTCTCCTGCCTAGGATGGGCCAGCGCAG
Organism: Thryonomys swinderianus; assembly: GCA_004025085.1. Classification (NCBI taxonomy): domain Eukaryota; kingdom Metazoa; phylum Chordata; class Mammalia; order Rodentia; family Thryonomyidae; genus Thryonomys; species Thryonomys swinderianus. Next base: position 18,190 of record PVIC010010319.1, on the reverse strand, counting down.
TCAGGCCAGGTGCCTGAGACAGCCCATCCCGGCCCCCCGTCCCACCGGCCCACCGTCCCACAACCCACTTCTCCAGGGTGGCCAGCAACTGGTCGGGCTCTGGGCTGTCCTGGCCCTGCATCATCTGCTCCCGGCTCAGGCGGATGATATCGCACAGAGACTGAGAGGCGTTGGAATGTTGCTGGGGAGGGGGAGACAGGTCAGCAGCCCCAGAAGGGACAGAGAAGGGTGGTCATGCAGGGGCACATGTGCTGCCACGACAGAGCACAGAGGCACCAATGGCTTTCAGAGGAGAGACACACACACACACACACACACACACACACACACACACACACACAGAGTACTGTGCACAACACCAAGTGCCTGCAGCTGGTGCCCAGAAAAGTGAAGCATGATCTATCCATGCTATGGAATATTACTCAGCCAGGAAAAGTAACAGGGCCCTGGCTCCTGTTACATGAGGATAAACCTCTTCTCTCACAGTGCTTGGGACCTAACCCAGAGCCTCAGGTGTCACCCACTGAGCTACATCCACAGCCAGAGGACGAGCCAAGGAACAAGAGACCAAAAACAGATGATCAGGCAGCAGGTGGTTCCATGTACAAAATGTGCAGAGTGGCCAACTACAGAGACGGAGTGGCTCGGCTGCTGGGACACGGGGACAGGGCCGTGTGCAGAGCTGGGAGTGGCCAGCCTCATCAGGAACCTGTGCTAACACTCATGTGATACTGTGAACACAGAAGAACTGATGAGCTACAACCTTATAGCAGACGGTACATCGCTCACACCCAAAGGAGGCCACAGTGTGCGTGGGAGGGCATGGACACCCAGGCTTGGGCTTGGTGCCATGTGTGTGCATGTGTGTGAGGAGCTGAAGGGACGCCACACACTCACATTGTCATCTTTCGATGGGTGGATTTGTTCGATCAGCCGCTGGACAATCTTCTCCTCATTGAGCCACTGAGGACAAGAACACAGAGGCTACAGTGGGCGCCCGGCCCCACGCCCACCCACCCCAGCCCTCGGGCCCCGCTCACAGTGAAAACGTCCTGCCGCAGCTGTGGCCGCTCCACACAGGTCAGCAGGCGCAGCAGGAGATCCATGATGGCCGAGGTGCCGATGTGCTGCAGCAGCAGGTCCACAAAGTCATCCTTCTTGCGCAGGAAGGACACGAGCTGGGATAGAAAGCTGCATCACGCACAGGCCTGGCCCTGCCCCACACCCACCCAGCCAGCCGGCAGCCAGAGGAAACGCACCTGTTCTGTCTTGCGGTTGATGAGGATGCCCATGACCTTGCTAAAGAAGCTGGCCAGCAGTGGGTTGAGACTCTCACTGCTCTGCAGGAAACCGTAGAGCCGGTTCAGGAGCGATTCATCTGTGCCCAGGGCATCGTTGATCTGAGGTACATCTGAGGTGAGGATCTCACAAGCCACACTGGGGTACCTGACAGGACAACACGGTGGCCAGGGCCCAGATGGGGAGGACTCTCCACCCAACCCACCCCATCTCCCACACCCTCTCAGCCTCCCTACTTGATACCCCAAGAAGTCATCCAAAAGGAGCCTGCTCCCACCAACTCTGGTCTGTCCATCTGACCTGCACGTCCGCCCTGTGCAGCATCCCAGCTCAGCAGCTTTCAAGGGTCATCAACTAAGCTCCCACCCCCAGGGCAACCTCCCTAACCCTGCCCCTCACGCCCTTGCCTCCCTTCTGAGACACAAGGGGCCCCACAGCTCATAAACCAGGGGCGCTGTGGGACACTGGCCTGCTCTGGATCTAACCACAAACTGGAAAGCACCACACGTGCCCTCCCCTCAAAGTGAATTCCTTGGGGCAGGGAAGGGACCAGCAAGACCCAGGTGGCAAGGTGGGGACAGCCAGACTGGTAGTGCACACCTGAAATCCCAGCTATCTGGAAGGCTGAGGAGAATCCCAAGCTCAAGTCTTCTTGGGCAACTTAGCAAGATCTGCCTCAGAAACCAGCTACAGCCCAGTGGCACAGAGCTCTCCTGGCGTGGGCAAGGCTCTGGGTTCCAGCCCCAACACCATGAAGGGAAGACGGGGCCACCTTGCTGTCCAGCCCATAGCCCATGGGACACAAGCCGAGTGGAAGTGACTGAGTGTGCTCAGGAGGAGACACCAGGGGGATGCAAGGGCCTCCGACAGACATCGGCAGCATGGCGGCGCTGCTGGCCCACATCCCACGCTTCCTGGACTGCCTTGCCAGGTCCCCACGACTGCGAGCACACTGAGGTATAGCCCTGTGCCCAAGACACAGGGTCCTGCCTCCCCACAACCAGCACCGAGAGCACATGCCCCACCCCAGCGAGGGGGTGCTGGCAGCAGCAGCATGAGTGGGCAAATACAGACATGGAATAAGGTGGAATAACAGGTGAGAGACACTGCCTGCCATGGGGCTGCTGCACCACTCCGGAAGCTTTCACAGTGAGCCTGGGACCAAAGCGCGTCAGACCATGCTGGGGGCAGCCTTGGGCAGCCTGGTTATGCTCAGGGAGTGAGAAACCCCCTTTCCTCACATAGCTGGAGTGAGTCTCCAGAGAATGACACAGGGACAATGCCAGCCCAGAAGCCCTGACTGCACGATGCATTTTACGACAACACTCAAGGGACAGAATTGTGCAGATGGGGTTAAAATGAGACTCCTTCCCTAGCACACGTGACGCCGACTTTATTCCCCAGAACCAAAAAAAACAAAAAGCAGAAAACAGGGGCCAGAGGGTTAGCTCAGTGGCTCCGGCGCCTGCCTTGCAAGCGCAAGGACCTGAGTTCGATCCCCGGTAACCACATATAATGCTGGGCGTGAAGACACACCCACCAACAATCAACACCGAATACCACAGTGCCAGGCATGGTGGCTCACACCTGTAATCCCAGCACTCGGGAGGCAGAGACAGGAGGATTGCTGAGTTCGAGGCTTGCCTGGGCACCATAGTGAGCTCAGGGCCAGCCTGAAGTACAAAGCGAGACCCTGTCTCAAAAAAAAAAAAAAAAAGCAGAAAACAACAACCAACTGTTTAAATGGGACAGACATTGTTGCTAAGGGTCAGGGGTCAGGTGGGAGGAGATGGGGAGGTATAAACAACGGTGGTAAGTGTTCAAGACTCTGTGGGGAGAGCACACAGCCTGGGAAGATGACAACACTTTCACACACATGTACACGTGTGAGTCCCAGGAAACAGGGACCCCGTTTGAACCAGCGCTAGGTGCACTGGATCCACCCTATTATCACTTTGCAGAATGTACTGATGGGGGAGAACTACACAAGGTGGATGCAGGATCTATTATTTGCTACACCTGAATTAGATTCTGCAAGCATCCAGACAAAGACTTCAACTGGGGGGAAAAAACCCTGAAAAACCCAGGTTTAGTGGAACATATCTGTAACATAAGTATACAGCAAGCTGAGGCAAGACTGTGAATTCAAAGTCCTGCCTCAAAAACAACAAACCAGGGAGCCAGAGATTTAGCTCAGTGGTTCCAGTGCCTGCCTCACAAGCACAAGGTCCTGAGTTCAATCCCCCCTGGAACCACATACAATGCTCGGCATGGTGACTCACCCCCACCAACAATCAATGCCATATACCACAGTGCTGGGTGTGGTGGCTCACACCTGTCATCCCAGCACTTGGGAGGCAGAGACAGGAGGATTGCTGAGTTCAAGGCTTGCCTGGGCTACATAGTGAGCTCAGGGCCAGCCTGAACTACAAAGTGAGACCTTGTCTCAAGAAAAAAAAAAAAAAATCTCTATGTTGAATGTGATTGTGATGTGTATCTAAAATGTACCAATAAATTCAATAAAGAAAAAAGTTAAATTAAATTTTAAGAAGAGAAGAAGGAAAAGACACTGGCAAGCATGGTACCATGTCAGGCTGGGGAAGGCTGGCAGCACACACCCACCAGGCACTGCTCCTGGGTGTGTGAGGAGAACCTGCCCTACAGAGCTCTCCAAAGAGCCAAAATGCAGCACAGTGGCACCCCAGGAGGGCTCTGTCCTCCCTGCCAGTGCCCAGCCCCCACCCACGTGCCCAAAGGCGCTAAGGGCAGAGGACTCACTTGTAGCGCAGGCGTTCCTCACCAGTGGCTGGGGGCTCCTGGGTGACCCAGGCCACCATGGCCTGCAGGTGCGGCGGCTGCAGCAGGAAGTCCAGCAATTTGCGGTTGACCACCTTGCACTCCTGCAGCACGTCCTCCTCATCCAGCAGCTCAGGCAGGCTCAGGTCCTCCCGCTCGAGCAGAGTGTCCAGGTGCGAGCTTGTGTGCAGGTCAAACTTCCAAAACATGGCGCCCTGTGGGCACAGGACACAATCTCCATGTCACTCGCAACCCCTAGGAACCCTGCCCGGGCCCCAGTGCCAACCCCCACCTGCAGGGCAAGCCTGCCCCAGGCCAGGGTGCCCCCACCTCCGACATGCTGGCTGCCCACACCCTGAGCCCCATGAGACCACCCCTCCACACCTCAGCCTCCAAGCCACTTCCTGAGGTCCACCTCCAGGACCCGCTAGGAGCGGCCAGCCGCCATGAAGAGTGACCTCAGCCTTGTCCCCACCAGCCTGTGTCTACTACCCTATCCACTGACAGGGACGCTCCAGGGACACAGCTTCAGCACCTGTCTCACACTCACTTCAACCTGCATCTGCTGAACAGATTCAAATGCCCCATGACCTCCAGTGCACAGCTGCTCCCTGCCTCAAAAGTCAGCCACAGCCGCTGTGGGGTGTGGGGCAGTGGCAGAGGAAGAGAGGAAGTCTTTGCGTCCTAAGCCTGTGGCTGTTGCCTGGACACCACACACACAAACACACCTCAACCATCCTCTTAGCACCGTGCAAGCAGGCCAGGGCGGGGATGGCTCCCAGAACAGCCACAGCCCAGGGCCCAAGGGAGCCAGGACAGGCTAACCCTCACCCCTCAGCCACCCCTGACAGGCAACTGGCCCCAGGAGCAGAAGACAAGGTACCAACAGTGGCCACACAGCGCTGTCCTGAGCTGTCACCCGTACCGTGGCACCACTCCTCCAAGAACGCTACAGGGGTCCACACCCATCATCCCAGCACTCAGGAGCCGGAGAAAGAAGGACTTCGAGTTCAAGGCCAGCCTGGACAACACTGCAAGTTGTTTTTTTGTTTTTGAGTCAGGGTCTCATTCTGTAGTTCAGGGTGGCCCTGAGCTCACTATGGAGCCCAGGCAAGCCTGGAACTCAGCAATCCTCCTGTCTCTGCCTCCTGAGTGCTGGGATGACCGGCCTGAGCCACCATGCCCGGCACTGTCGTGTGTGGTATTGATTGCTGGTGGGCATGAGTCACCACACCCAGCATTGTTTGTGGTTACTGGGATCAAACTCAGGACCTTTCCCTTGTGAGGCAGACGCTGGAACCACTGAGCTAAATTTCCGGCCCAACACTGCAAGTTTGAGGACAGTCTGGGCAAAAAAGGTCAAAGAGAAACAAAGAGTCCCAGAAAGCTCCTGAACCCACGATCAGCAGCCCCGACTTGGGCTTGCAGGCACTTGCTCACCAACACGCCTGTGTGCACACCACCACCAAGCTACGGCAGCCTGCACGCGGGACAGAGGAAAACAAAGCCAAGGCAAGAAGGCAGCCTCCCAGGACCTCATGGACACCTGTCCCCGAGGACAGGCCCTGACCCTGCTCCTCACCTGCCTCCCGAGCCTCACATGTCCACGGGACAGAGCCCACTGCTGGCCCAGGAGGCTGGGTGCCCACTCCCTAGGTCTGCAGATGCTAGTCCCTTGACCACAAGCCCTCTCAACTTTCCCTGTCCTTTAGGTCCAGTCTCCACAGTCCCCCAGGTTGGCTGGCCCTAGGCTCAGCATGCAGCCGTGGCTCAGAAGGCCCTGGATCCGTCCTGGGCCTGCCTCACTCCCAGCAGCACCAGCACCGCAGCAGAAGGCTCCCTACCCTCCACACCTGCCCTGCTGCCAAGGGGACCACGCACGGACTTGGCTCGGACCACGTTTCCCTCACTGTCGAACTCAATGGGAGAAGAGGAAGAGTTCTGTGGTCTACAGCAGCCACATCCGAGGAGGGGCAGGAAAGCAGCACGGGGCACTGGAAAGCCCTCTCCCCAGCAGTTCCCAACCTGCTCCACAGCACTCAGGGGCTCAGCCCTAAACTCCCAGGCCAGGCTGCTTTTCTAGTAACCAGCCTGAAGCACAAACTGCAGCAGCCTGCACTGGCTCCGCTGGGCCAGGCAATGGCTTCCCTGGCTCGGTACCAAGGACCCAGGCACAGCCCCGCGGCTCACCCTCTAGCAGAGTCCCTCCAAATCATACGCCAGGCCCCCAGGCTCCCCCTGCTGGCCCCGCCGGCTCACAGCACCCAAGAGCCGCTCCGGGGTCATGCCCTCAGCAGGTCCCAGACCCCACAGCCCAGTAGTCTCCTGCTGGCTTCAGGCTGCCTCCTCCATCAACCACAACTTCAGTGTTACTGGCAGCCACCAGGACCATTGTGGGCACCAGAGGGCCTCGAGGTCTTTGTGGATGATGTAACAATGACAAGCTCAACCACGGCGTTCAGCTCGAGGACCTCACGGCCACCACCTCCATCCACTCACAGAACCGCCCCTAAGGAGGAAGTGTGGCCCACAGACAGCATGGCCCTGGGGCAGAGGCACCAAGAAGCAGAGCCTTCCAGAGCAGATGGCAGGCACAGCAAGCCAAGTGGTGCCAGTGCTCACTGCCTCAGGACCGCTGGGCAGCACCTCTGGCCCAAGAAGCTCTCACACCAAGCCCTCTCAACCTTTCCTTGCCCTTTAGGTCCAGCCTCCACGGCCCCTCATACCAAGGAGCTCTCATACCAAGAAGCCATTCCTTGCCAGGCTGGCCTTCCTGGCCCTCAGGGCACTTGGCACTAGCACTTCCTGGATGCCTCTGAAAGGAGGGTGGAAGGTCGTGGGCTCATGACCCTCACAGCAGCTAGAAGAATATGACTCACGCCTGGCCATCCCTGGACACCTGGCCATCCCTCAGAGCTATCCCAGTACTGTTGACCCCTCCCCCCTCAACCCGAGACCGCCCATGCTCCGTATGGCCTCTGGCCACTCTCTCCCTGTCTCCTGGGCCCAGTAGCGCCTGGACAGCTGCCCTAGCCACACTCTAGGCTTGCACCGGCCATGATGACCTTGCCGTTCCAGAGCACTAAAAGCCTGGGTGCACCTCAGCGCTGGCTCAGGACTGGTTTCTTCTCGTCCTTCAGTGAAGTGCTCACAGCCTGGCCAGCAGCCCCATCTTGGTCCACTGCTCCCTCCAGGTGGTGGTTTTCTGGGCATGACTGTGACCTGCAGTCACTTCTTGTTGTTTGGGGCACCTCTGCTGCACAGCTGTATGTTCCCGTACCCCACGCGGACTCCCAGGCTTGCTTCCTCCAAAGTCTTCCTGATAGGTTCCCATGAGGACCTGTGGGCAGTACCTGGCACTGGACACTAACTGCTCACAAGTGTAAACTAGAAGACACACTCATCTCCAAATCCTGCTGCATCAAGGTTCCTGCCTCCTAAGGCTATAAATCAGGAAAGTCAAATCCCTCCCAATAGGGTGTGGTGGCTCACATCTGTCATCCCAGCACTCCCGAGGCTGAGGCAGAACTGCTGAGTTTGAGGCTCACCTGGGCTACACAGAGAGCTCAGGGCAATCCTGAACTACAAAGGAGACTCTGTCTCAAAACAAACAAACAAAAAAAAACACCCCACAAATCCCTCCTAGCCCTGGGGCCTGGCCCCTCCAAGTTAAGGAGGGAGGCTGGGCAGGGAGAGATGTGAGGTCATTCAGGGACAGGCTGTCACCCTAGAGGGCAGGCTCCAGCAGACAGCACTGAGTATACTCCCCACACGTGGTGGCGAGTGGGGCAAAGAGGAAACACGCAATGTGCACATGGGAACTGCCAGTTCTGCCCTGGGGTCAGGTCCTGTCAAACCCCCTCCAGGATCCTTCCCTACTTTCCTGTCCCACTCTGCGATGAGAACAAGGCATCTGGCCACAGATAAGCCTATTTTGTCACGGGTGAGAAAACTGAGGCTCAGCCAAGGTAACTCAGCATCTCAACTCAAAGCACACTGACAGTGGGGACGGGGTTTCCTGGCCTGGGTGTACCTTGGGACCAGGGTAGTCTCAAGGGGCAACTGCCAAATTAATCATGACTACTGACTTCCTCTAAAAGCCTAGGCAGCGCGAGGCACCAAGAGGCTAAGTGTGGTGAATATGAGGCTCTTATGCAGTATGCCAGGTCGGAAAGCAATTCGGAAAGTGGCTAGAGCCCCAGGACAAGCCGGACAAAATGAGCCCTAGGCTAAGCGGACCTGCTCCCACAAACTGTCAGCGGGCAAATCCACAGACTGAAAGTGAAGGTTTTCCCAATTTAGGAGACAGGGGAGTGACTGCTGATGGGAACAGTTTCTTTTTGGAGTGTTTAAAAAAAAAAAAAAAAAAAGATTTACGCGATCTGAAGAGAAACAAGTGAATGTGGTTTTTTTTTGCTTTTTGGAGACAGGGTTTCGCTTTGTAGTTCAGGCTGGCCCTGAGCTCACTATGGTGCCCAGGCAAGCCGCCGCGAACCCAGCAATCCTCCTGTCTCTACCTCCTGAGTGCTGGGATTACAGGCGTGAGCCACCACGTCCGGCATTGTGGTATGCGGTGTTGATCCACACCCAGCATTATATGTGGTTACCGGGGATCGAACTCAGGTTCCTGCGCTCACGAGGCAGGCACCGGAACCACTGAGCTAACCCTCCGGGCCAAGTGAATGTGTTTTATAAAATGTTCTAAAATCGCTGAGAGAAAATAAAGAAAAAAATAAACTGAATGTGGCAAGAGCTCCAAAATGTTTTCAACATACTATGAACCAGTAAATGGCATACTTTAAATGGATTGATTGTGTAGCACATGAATTATACCTCTATTAAAACTGCTACCAAAGAAACAAAAGCTGCCCACAGCCACCCTTCTGAGGCCAGTCCCAGGCCCTGCACTGTGTCTCAGCCACCCCCAACGCTGCCAAGGTGCCAGCTGGTCTGGCACAACTGAAGCCCATCAGATCCTGCTCTGGTTGCTGACACAGGTCACCCTCACCCTCTCCACACTACCAAGACCTGAGACAGAAAGCTCCTGCACAGTACCCAGAGCCACGCTAGGCACAGGTCTGGGACACACCAGGCCAATGTCTGTGAAAAGCCCAGGCTCCTACACTTCAGCGCCTGGTTTCCTCTCCACATCACAGCAAGGGGAAGAATTTTGAGTGCTCCTGTTTGACGAGAGCCCCACTTGGAAAGGAACCCACAGGGGAAGAGCACGCCATTACCAGAGGCAGAGTGAGGACTCTGCCGCTCTGCACCATGCCTGGGCCTCATGACGGACAGCAGAAATCCCCAGGCCAGGCCTGCCCACCAAAGCTGACCAAACTCCGTGGGCCTCGGCAGGAGGGAGGCTGCACACTCACTCTTTTTTTTTTTTTTTTTTTTGCTTTTTGAGACAGGGTCTCGCTTTGTAGTTCAGGCTGGCCCTGAGCTCACTATGGTGCCTAGGTAAGCTGCCGCGAACTCAGCAATCCTCCTGTCTCTGCCTCCCAAGTGCTGGGATGACAGGCGTGAGCCACCAGGTCCGGCATTGTGGTATGCAGTGTTGATTGCTGGTGGGCGTGAGTCTCCACGCCCAGCATTATATGTGGTTACCGAGGATCGAACTCAGGACCTTGCGCTTGCAAGGCAGGCGCCGGAACCACTGAGCTAACCCTCCGGCCCTGCACACTCACTCTTGACTGGGTCAGCCTGGCTGGGCAGGTGGCTCCTCAGCCATGAAACGAGCTGAGTGAAGGCAGGTGGTTCCAACTGTCCCTGAGACCATGTCCACACGCCTGAGCAGGACAGGGAGGAGACAGCCGCTACCGAGGGCCAACAGTTCTCAAAACAGAAAAGCAGGACAGATGCTCGATGTTTGCCCAAATGACTCTGGTACTTTTCCTCAGACCACACACCCCGCCACCCCCACCCTCTGCAACTTTCAGCAACTTTAAGAAAACGGAAGTGGCTGCCACTGGTTTTTAGAGACCGTTTGAAAACCATGACTCTAGCTGCAAAAGGAAGAAGGGGAAATTGTGAGAAAGGTAGCCATTAGAAACACACACTACCTCTGCCTCTCCTGTCAGCCCTACTCCCCTGCCTCTTCTTTCTTGTTCTGACATGTTGTTCCAAGGTCTGATACTGGCTGCACCCTCAGGAGGCTGCCAGCCCCAGCTCCAGCCCCTTCCCCAGTTCATACAGGACTTCACCCCTTTCCTATTATAGCCACTCCTATGCCTCCAAAAACAGCTCTGCTGCAAGGGAATTCACAGGCTGGCACTTTACCTGCCAACCCCTCTCAATCTTAACAGGCCCCCAAGCACCTGAAATGGAGGTCAAGGGCACAGGGGCTTTGGGACAGCCTCCAGGGACAGCAGGCTCAACTGCCCCAAGGCTCAGCATCTTGACAGGCCGACAGGTCAGCTATCAGTTCTGAGAGAAAAGAAAGACCCCATTACTAGCACTAGGGCTGCCAGCACTCAAGTCCTTAAAAAGGCTAGGTGGCTCAGAGACAGCAAAACTATGTCCCACTAACTTCTCCCAACACCAGGGAGCTCTCAGCCAATCCAGAAAGGGGCTGTAAGCACTGGGTTCTAAGAGCAGGAACACACCGAGAACCCTGAGCCCAGCACATGCAGCTATAAATGCCAATAGCACCCTGACAAGGTAGAAGAAGGTGGGTGTGCACTTTTGGGAAAAAGGCCACTGGAGAGAAAAGGATTAGGCCAAGAACATGAGGGTCAACAAGCTGGGACTTTCCCATTGTATGAGAAAGGCTGGGAATGGGTCTCCACCATCACCCCAGATCTACTCTCCCAAGCAGGGTGCTGGGCTCTGGCCCAAACCCAGGGGGTAGAGTTATTACAAATCAGAGAGACTAGGGTTCCAAGCCAAGGACTGGGGAGAGGACTCAGAGGCTTATACTGGCACCATCACCTGGACTGGTCACAGGACAACAGGAAAAAAGGGTAAAGACCAGCAAACAGATCTGACATAGCCCTCGGAAACCAGAGAGCACAGTGAATGTCACGGGTAATCTGAGATCAAGGTCTGGGTTTGAGTCTTTTTTTCTTGGTACTAGGGATCAATACCAAGTCCTTCTCACTGAGCTACATCCTTAGCTCTCTTTATTTACTTTTTAATTGTGAGATAAGATTGTGGGCCAGGGATTTAGCTTAGTGGTGCTGCCCCTGCCTTGCAAGTGCAAGTTCGATCCCCAAAGAGAGATAGGACCTAAGTCACAAAGTTGCCCAAGCTGAACTCAGACTTGCAGTCCTCCTGCTCCAGCCTCCCAGAGTGCTAGATTACAGGCTGGCTTAAAATTTTATCTCTCAAAAAAAGCCAAAAAACAAAAAAATGGGATTGAGGATATAGCTGAGTGGTGCTACCACCTGCCTGGCAAACTTAAGGTACTGAATTTGATCTCTGGTCCCGCAAAAAAAAAAATTCTTACCTCTCCAAAAGGAAATCTCTGAGAGAGCAACAATTTAACCCCCCAGCTCAGTTTCCTCATCTGGAAAACCTCAGAGATGGGTTATTATGTGGGAAGGAAACCCTAGGCGGGCACATTAAGAACAGCCAAGCTAGGCAATTCGGGGGCGACATCTCAGCTTTACCAGATCACCCAGAACTTTCCGCTATGTCTTGCTGCAAGTCATCCACATAGACTGGAGCCTCACCTGATGGCCCTCAGCCTCAGCTGCGCTGTCCTTCTACCCTCCCTGAGGCTCTGTGGGTCTGACCACCTCCTCCCAGTCCTCCAGGAAGCCTCCAGAGTGTCCTTCTCCCACAGCATCCCCTAAGTCACCTTTAGGCAGCTTCTCATCCTCAGCTCTGTGACAGGACCAGTCTGTTTGGGCATCTGCCTTTCCCCAGAAGATGCCAGTTTCCCAAAACCTAGTAACAGCCAGGCCCAGAGTTCAAATACTTGTCAGATTAGTGAAAACTGAAGCCAGTGGGAGAAGGTAATCAGCGAGGTCACTTGGTGAAGGGTCCTGAGGGGAGAAAAACAAGGGCAAGCAGGTTCACCTCTAACAGAAAAAGATGGTACATGACCCAATGAAAGCTGATGGACCGAAGAAGTAAATATACAGTAGGCCGCACAACACAAACTGCAGCAAGCAGTAAAGCAGCACTTTGACTTCTGGGACCAGGTAAGTAGGACTTGTGCTGAGGGAGCTGTCCCAGGGTTGGAAGGCACTGAGTCACACTCCACATTCACCAAGGCTGCTTCCACCCTCTAGATGCTGAAAGCATCCACAGGTGTGAAATGTGTCCTAGGGACACAATCACCCTGCTAAGAACCAATGCAATATACATTCCAAGCCAAGCAGTAAGCCTAGGAGATACTGTGCATCACACACTGTGCCTCATGTTCTGCTACAGAAACCTACAAACATCACACTTCTCCCCAGAACCACCCTCCGTGGGCAGCACATCAGCCATTCTCACTGAGGGGCCAACAGAGGCAGCACACAGCACTTAGTAACTTGTCCAAGGCCTCACCACTAGCAAAGACAGAAACAGGACTCAAGCCTAGGTCTGAGGAACGGTGTCACTCACAAGAGTGAGTCTCACAGTTTCTTCATAATTGCAGCCCCAAACCTACTTGACTAATTTTTTTTTTTTTTTTTGAGACAGGGTCTCGCTTTGTAGTTCAGGCTGGCCCTGAGCTCACTATGTAGCCCAGGCAAGCTGCCGCGAACTCAGCAATCCTCTTGTCTCTGCCTCCCGAGTGCTGGGATGACAGGCGTGAGCCACCACGCCTGGCACATTGTGGTATGCGGTGGCGTTGATTGCTGGTGGGCGTGAGTCTCCACACCCAGCATTATATGTGGTTTCCGGGGATCGAACTCAGGACCTTGCGCTTGCGAGACAGGCGCCGGAACCACTGAGCTAACCCTCCGGCCCCCTACTTGACTAATTTAAGAAAAATTATATACAATGGTCAAATTTTTTTAAAAAGCCAGCATGGGCTGAGGCTGCTCTGTTTCAGTGTAAAGCACCTGTCTAGTACGTTCAAGGACCTGGATCCATCTCAGCACTACATAAGCATAAGAAAAAAGAGAATAGGGCCGGAGGGTTAGCTCAGTGGTTCCGGCGCCTGCCTCGCAAGCGCAAGGTCCTGAGTTCGATCTCCAGTAAACACATATAATGCTGGGTGTGGAGACACGCCCACCAACAATCAACACCGCATACCACAAATTCGGACGTGGTGGCTCACGCCTGTAATCCCAGCACTTGGGAGGCAGAGACAGGAGGACTGCTGAGTTTGCGGCGGCTTGCCTGGGCACCATAGTGAGCTCAGGGCCAGCCTGAACTACAAAGCGAGACCCTGTCTCAAAAAGCAAAAAAAAAAAAAAAAAGGAAAAAGAGAATAACATTTTAAACAGCACAAACCATTGTGCCATCGCCATGTGGGATTCGTAACACAAATACTCAATGTGGTCTTCCAGCAACCTCAAGTCTTTCTAACAGCCACCCAGAACCTCCTCCCCTGCTAGGAAAACACCTCGCTGCAGTTTCTTTACAACTTGGAGGCCAGCACACCTGACACAACACAGCTTCCTTTCCAGAAACGTCCTCCCTCAGTCCCAGTGGTATGCGAAGGTCTGCATTGGGGGTAGAGGAGCACACGTGTGTCAGAGGCCGGCACCCAGCCAGGCACGCCGGTCCTTGAGCTCGTGGTCACACCACCTGCAACGCCCTCCAGGTTCCCACCCTCATGTACTCGCACGTGCCATCCCTTCCACTCGGAAGCCCTTGCTTCCCAGTCCCCATCTGTCAACTCCTCCTTGTCCTCCCCAGGCAGAGAGAGCCACCCGCCCGGCCAGTCTCACCAGTCTCTCTCCCTCTGCGGCCTGCTGCAGCGGCGCCCGGCTCACCCGCACAGCACAGTGATTGTGACCGCCAGCCCCCTGCTCTGGCCCCAGCCAAGCAGCGCATCACCCCGGGGAAGAGAAGCCGCAGTCCTGAAGGCCGCCAGAGAGAGCGTGAGCGGGGTCCACAGAGAAGGAGGAAGCCTGAGAGGACAGGAAGGCGGGCAGAGGTGCTGCTCCGCGCCAGGAGAAGAGGTGAGCTAAGTCCCAGTGAGGACAGAACAGGGTGTGTGAGCTGGAGACCCCGGCGACTGAGGGGGCCGACGGAGAAGGGAAGGGGCCAGGCGCGGGGACCTAGCGGAGGACCGGGAGCCGAGGGGACAGGGGAGGGACCCGGGGCCGAGGAGGAGGAACCCAGGCGGCGGGTGCGCGGCTCACCTGCGCGGGGGGGGCGGCGGCTCCTCGCACTCGGGGCTCATCGGGGCGCCCACCCCCGCCCCGCCGCCGGCGGCTTGGCCCTGCCGCGGGCCGGGAGAGTAGGGCGGAGACGGCGGGCGGCGTGGGCCCGGGCCGGGCGGCAGCCGCGCTCAGGATCGGCGGTGGGCTGAGGCGGCCTTGAGGCCGCGCAGGCGCCTCCGAGGGGAGGGACGAGGAAGTCGCCCGGGGTTCCCCAGCCGAGCCGGCGTCCGCGGGCCGGGAAAACGTGCGCCTCCTCACCCCACCCGGGACGCGGAGCTGCGCAGTGACCGACCGGGGCCAAGCCCCGCTTCCTCAGCCGCCGCCTTCCCCGAAGTACCGGTCTCCCGCCCGGCGGTCCACGTCGGGGCCTCCGACGCCCGGCTCGCTCCGCCACTATCCCACAATGCCCCGAGCGCGGAGGACGCAGAGCCCCGCCCCCGCAGGCCGAGCGCTGCGCAGGTGCGTGAGGGCCCGCCGGGGAGCCCCGCAGTGCGCGTGCGCGTGCGCGTTGGGCCCGCGCCGCGGACCCGACCACTTCAGGGCGCTCAACCGAGAGTTGTCAACGGACTCCCGGACGAGCCCAGACCGGCCAGTGCGCATGCGCCGCTGCACGCGGAGTCCCCGCCACTCGGTTCCGAAGGCCCGGGCGCTTCCTGATCCCAGCTTCGTCCCCACTCTGAGCCTCGCGTCGCGCTTCTGCTCCCGAAGCTCCCGTTCCGCTCTGCCTGAGTTCGAGCCCCAGTACCCAGTCCCGGCTTTCGACTTGGCTCGCGAAGAAGCTTTGGTTCCACTGGGTCCGCGGCGACATGGCCTCGGCCCCTGGGGTGACCTCAGCCCTCCCGTCCCCCGCCAGCCGCTTCCTGGTCGGAGTCTCCGCCAGGAATGTCACTGCAGGCTCTGCCGGATCTTGTCATTTTTCCGCCCCTAGGGGCCTGAGCCTCAGTTTTCTCACCCTTCAAGGCCTCCTTCCTGCGTCTTGTAGAGGCTCCTGGTGAGAACTGGGTGAGTAAATGTGTGACCGGAACTTCTCTAACCTGCAGATCGATTTTTTATTTTTTTTGAGACAGGGTCTTTCTTTGTAGTTCAGGCTGCCCCTGAACTCACTATGTAGCCCAGGCAAGCCTGGAACTCAACAATCCTCTTGCCTCTGCCCCCCCCCCCCGAGTGCTGGGATGACAGGCGTAAACCACCACGCCTGGCGACTTTTTCGTCTTAGGGACGTTGTATGGGCCCACGTTAGAGAGCACTGTTCTAGCCTTTTTCTCTTATTCCCTCTCCCGTATTAGGGGTTGAACTCAGGGTCTCTGCACTGAGCTACATCCCTAGTCTTTTCTGAGGTACAGTTTCCCTAAGTTGCTGAAGGGCTCACATTAGGTTCAAACTTGCAACCCCCCTGCCTCAGCCTCCCAGAGTGGTGAGTTTACAGGTGTGCACCATCCTTTCCAGCTTCTTCCATAGTTCAAGATGCCAATTCTCATTTATCTTTCACATCTGTTTTCTTCTCTTAGGGTGGTCTTAATCTTCGTCCATTCATGGATCCCCACTTGTAGTGAGGTGGGGTTTATTCAGCCTTGTCTCTCGTGACTCCGGCTGTTTCCAGTGCTGCAAGTGTGACCTGTTGGCCCGTGTACCAGCTAGCTAGTGCTGTGTCCACCTCAGTGTTTGACAGCGTGTTCGCAGTTTAAAGTTCACAGAGGTGGTTCTTCCATGTCTCACCACCACACAGTAAGAGGTGGTGTAATTGGTTGCTTCCTGTCTGCCTTATCCATTATGCAAAACAGGTCACGTGGTCAAGCCGCCATCCAGGGCAGGTGCACCTCCTCCATGCACGCTGGTGGAAAGTACCTACCTTGCAGAGGCAGAATAGGGCAGCAGTATTCATTCTATTCCTGCTTGCTAGGGTCCTTAGCTCCTCCGATCAGGTTTGCCAGTCTTCCCTGTAACCTTCAAGTAAGTAGTTCAGGCTCCATACGTTTTACAGCTTGAGCCAACTGTTTTAAAGAGGTTTTTCAGAGACAGAACCACTCACAGATGAATAGCAAAGTGTTTTACTACAAGTAGTCAGTCTACACCGTCTGAAGGCCATGAAGACCCACGGGAAGGCTGCGGTATAGTCCAGTCCACACTGGAAGCCAGAGAATCAGAACCGATTGTGTGAGCCGTGGTCCAAGCAGAAGTGCTGAGGTAGAGGCCTGGTGGTCCCTGTCAGAGTAACTCTGCCCTCCCCTCCTCCCCTTCCTGTTGTAGGGCCCTCAGTTAGGCTCCCCACATGGATGAGGATAAGTGTACTCATTTTACTGGTCGGACACCAGTCTCTTCCAGAAACACCCTCACAGACACGTGCAGAAATCATGCTTTATGAGCTGCCTGGGCAACCCTTGATCAATCCCATGGACACCTAAAACTAACCATTATAGTGACATACGGCCTGCATTTTGGGACCTTTGGTCCTCCACAGCATTTGGCCTCCATGTTTTCCCTCACAATATGGTGGCATCACTGCTGCACTGGTTTTTCTTCTGGTCTTGATATTAATGGGGATTGAACCCAAGGCCTCCCCAGTGAGTGACACAGCCTGTCCTTTTCTTATTTTGACACAGGGTGTCACGAAGTCCTTAAAGTCCCAGGCTGGGTTTGAACTTGTGATCCTCCTGGTTCAGCCTCCCAGAGAATAGGGATGACAGGCATGCAGCACCAGCATTCCCATTTTTACCACAGTTTGTACATAGTCTTAGGAGCTGAGAGGCAGGAAGCTGGTCGCATTCAGCCATCAAATGGAACGTGAGAAGGAAGCATCTTCCAGGACATGGAAAGCTCCAAGGGCTATAAAGACTGAAAGCTGGGGCCGAGGATTTAGCTCAGTGGTTCTAGCATCTGCCTAGTAAGCACAAAGTCCCAAGTTCAATCCTCATACCACATACCACAGTGCCAGGCGTGGTGGCTCACGCCTGTCATCCCAGCACTCGGGAGGCAGGGGCAGGAGGATTGCTGAGTTCAAGGCTTGCCTGCGCTACATAGTAAGCTCAGGGCCAGCCTAACTACAAAAAAAAAAAAAAAAGACTGAAAGCTGGGTCTCCACCCTGAGAAATCACTCAGGTGCTGCTGCTGATGATGATTAAAAGTGGGACTTCTTAGGGCACAGCGGGAGCAATGTGTGTGTTTCCATGTGAAGGACCTTGTAGTTCTCCCTCTGGAACTCTCTACCCTCTTAGGGGGCTGGATGATTCTTCTAGCTCAGCCAGGCTGAGACAGTTTTCTCTGCTAGCACCAGTGGTAATAAAAGTGACATTTATCTCCCATTCTCACATCCTGTAACTGCCTCTCCCAGGTGTCTAGGAGACACCAACCCACAGGAGAGGGGAGAGAGCCTTGAGGTCAGGGTCAGCACTGCTACCACCACCACCACCATCATCCCCACCACAGGAGAGGGGTGACTGCCATCCCACCCAGGACACAGGGATGGAAGCACAGCTGCGGGACCACCCCAGGGTGACATCCTGGAGAAAGACCTTGGCTGGGAATTAACCACCCTGAGTTCAGTTTCTTCTCTTAAAAGAGCAGGATCAGCCCACTCTGGGCAGCTTAAAGATTTAGCAAGACACTGCCTCAAAAAATTAAGAAAGAGGGGCCGGAGGGTTAGCTCAGTGGTTCCGGCGCCTGCCTCGCAAGCGCAAGGTCCTGAGTTCGATCCCCGGTAACCACATATAATGCTGGGCGTGGAGACACGCCCACCAACAATCAACACCGCATACCACAATGCCGGGTGTGGTGGCTCACGCCTGTAATCCCAGCACTCGGGAGGCAGAGACAGGAGGATTGCTGAG